>CM076076.1:30722971-30877971 GCA_038088235.1 Zacco platypus
TTTACAGGCTTGTTTGGCGCAGATGGCAAATATGAATGGCTGATATAAATCAATAAATCATTACGGATCGAAAGATATTTTATGTTTTTGGAAGAATTCTCTGACACAAATCATTTATTTGATGAGAAATACAGTAATATTTTTACAATTATTTTAATATATTTTTAAAAATGTAGTTTATTCCTGTGATCAAAGCTGTATTTTCAGCATCATTACTCCAGTCTTCAGTGTCACATGATCCTTCAGAAATCATTCCCATGATGATTTGCTGCTCAAGAAACATTTCTGATTATCATCATCAGTGTCATATTTTTGTGTAAACAGTCATACATTCTTTCCAGGATTCTTCAAAGTTCAAATAAAGGCTGTTCTTTTGAAATTTATACGTAATCGTAATTTATACGATCACTTTTCATAAATTTAATACATCCTTGTTGAAAAAAGTATTCATTTTTTTACTAATAAATCTTACTGACCTTGAACTTTTAAAAGGTAGTGTGAAATAAATACATTTTCCTTCTTTTAAAGATAAAAATTCACATTATTATTATTATTATTTTTAAATTAGCTCTGTGGATATTTTGATTAAATACAACAAAAGCGTGTAAATTTCTATACAAAGCATCCAAGTAATCATAAGCCAAAATGACATTATTTTCAAAACTAATGGCAGGTAAAAAGTGTTGCGCATGTTTCGTCCCATGTCTCAAGAATCCGAGCAGCATCTTAAAGACTATTAAAGATCTTTTCTGTGGTTTAA
Organism: Zacco platypus; assembly: GCA_038088235.1. NCBI lineage: Eukaryota > Metazoa > Chordata > Actinopteri > Cypriniformes > Xenocyprididae > Zacco > Zacco platypus. Next base: position 30,723,732 of record CM076076.1, read on the forward strand.
GAACTTCATCCATCAGACAGAGAGCTAGCAGGCTCGCTCACAGCTGACCTATTGGCACAGGGGTCAGATCGATCAGGAAATTCCACCTTGGGAAAATGAAATGAAAATAGATGTAGTGTGTCCTGCTGAAATTTAAGAGGCTTATATGAAATCAACCAGTGTTTTTCAGTGGGTCAATAACCACATGACATCAGTCATGAACTAGAATTCACTTTCTACTGTTTCTTCCTTTAGACCACTGGTTCTCAACCCGCGGTCCGTCACGAATGCAAAATGCGGCCCACTATATGCCGATCACTTATTCTTGTTTTACATTAAATTAAAATGAATATAAGTTTGATATAAAATGTCATATAAAATCATTTCGGTGATCATAAATTATGCGCAGACCTACTATATACCGAGTACTCCGTTAACAAACACTTACAAGCGTGCGCTTTGGCAGAATTTCAATAGTAGCCATTATTTTTGTAAATTTAGGGGTCAAAATGGACAAATTTGTTATTAGAAGAGAAAAATTAAATGAGGAACAAACCAATGAAGGAGCACACTGAAAACAAGAAGAGTCGCAGCAGCGAAGGCAAGAAGAACGGAGGAATCAGTTTCCTGTCAATGAGCGAGATGGGCAGCCTTTGTTTGCTCTGTAGTAAAGTATATACAAAACCTACAATGTCAAAAGATATGAGAATCCGATGTGTTTGTTCGATGTACTTTTATTTTAACTCGATAAAAAAAATAACTGCATCGGCAGCTCGCGAGGGCTTGATATCATCAAATTGTAACAATGTTGTGTAACGTGAGTTTTAAAAAACAAAACGAATTTTCAACAATATCTAGTGATGGCAAATTTCAAAACACTGCTCCGAAACTTTACGAATCTTTTGTTTCGAATCAGTGGTTCGGAGCACCAAAGTCACGTGATTTCAGTAAACGAGGCTTCGTTACGTCATAAGTCATTCGCAATTTCAACAGTTCACGTGATTTTGGCAATTTGATACGCGAACCGAATCACTGATTCGAAACAAACGATTCGTAAAGCTTCAAAAGCAGTGTTTTGAAATCGCCCATCACTAAATATTGTTGAAAAGTCATTATTTTGGGTTTATTTTAGGTGCACAAAAAGTATTCTCGTCGCTTTATAATATTAAGGTTGAACCACTGAACTCACATGAACTGTTTTAAATATGTTTTATTATCTTTCTGGGCATTGAAAGTGTTCATTACCTGAGCCATCGGATTTCATCAAAAATATCTTAATTTGTGTTCTGAAGATGAACGAACGTCTTACGGGTGTAGAACGACATGAGGGTGAGTAATTAATGACAGAATTTTCATTTTTGGGTGAACTGACCCTTTAAAGTTTGGCGACACTGAGCTATTCATATCACATAACGATGAAAATTATAACTTGGCAAGGCTATTTATAGGCAAATGGACCAAATATGTATGTAAAATATAAATATTTATTTTTGGCAAAGCATAGTGATTTAGTGTATAGCAAAAACACGGTTTGGAAGACGGTTTTATAATCGCTCATTTAAATGTTGTTAATTTCAAACAAAAACACAGTGTAGCTTTAAATATCCCGATATACTTCAAACGAAGAACGACTAAATCTAAAACCTTAATGGAAAAGTTTGTTCTGGCTGGTAAACGCCTTCAAACTCCTATTGGTCCGTGGCGATGATGCAATAGGTAGGTGTGGCTCTGAGTCTCCACCTTCATTTCTTCTGTTCAGTCCTTTAACATCAGACTCGAGTAAATACATGAATAGACTGGAGAGCTTCTTTAGTAGAAATGGAACTAATTCTAACTAAAAGACACACCGACACCGTTTGCATGGTTAACACTGTAAAGCTGCTTGTTTTACTGTGTAAAGTGCTATATGAATAAACATTATATATAGCCCTTGCTTCCTTCCTTCCTTCAACAATGAAGTAATACATTAAATAACTCTCAATTCATTATTTATATTACATAAAAATAACAAATAATTGACATTAATACTTTTTTTTATATAATTAAACTTGGCAATATGAAATGCTTTCAATAAAGTAGACTTTGACTTGACTTTCTTAATTGCCATTTCTTAAATTATTTTTACCCCAAGCGAAGTTTTGCAAGAGCGAGGTGTAGTCATCAAAGCTTACCTTAAAAATCCACATTTTGCTGTTTCACAAAGAAGAAAATACCAAGCTTAGAGTACCCTAAACTGATGTGCCGTAGATCGCCTCCATGCTGCTGCTAGTTAACAAGCTTGTTTACAACTTCAGTTCAGTTTTTGAGGTCCTCCTACTCAACATCACTTACAGGCGAACAATAGCAGTGTTGGAGCCAGCGAGTAGGTTCACAATTGTGTCCCTGCAGGTTTTAAAGTGTGCTCAAAGCTGCAGGCGAGCACCCCTCACTCGTTTCGCCGAGCTTCATTCACATGCCTGTCCTGTGCTGAAAAGCCTGCTGGGTCAACAGAAAGGCTTGCTTTCAATGGGCGAGAGTGAGAAGTGTATTGGCGCGGGGGTTGTTATTGATGTGTGCATGCGTGTCTCCTTCTGGGATCAGAAACGGAACCCTTCAAGCATTTAGAGTGGAAGCATAAAAGCTTCAAGGTGGAAGTAGCCCAGGAATCTTCCATTTGTGAATCACGAAGGTTTCAGGGCGATGGGGCATTAAGTTTGGTTCAGTAAATAACCAGCTTTCTGAAATGGGGTGGGGGGTTTCAATGCATTTATTTGCTTTACTTGCCAACGTACATCAATGACCTTGACCAGGACCTACGGAAATGTGCAAAAACGTCACCGCATCAGAGCCATCGTCAAAAACGCTGCTTATCCATTAATAGCGCGACAGTGAAAGACACCCTAAATCATTTTCATGAGGTGACAAAGTCATAAAAACACCAGTGGAAGGGCATGTCAGCGGAAAGAGAGAACTGGCGAATGTGTGTGGGGTTATATATGGTAGTGTGTGCGTGAGAGATGCTCGAACATCACGGAACATCACAGATCGTGTCTTTGACCACAGGAAATACATCATCTTGACTGGATCTGCCTCTCTAAATCCTTGAAGAGCAAATGAGGCAAGAAGTGAATTAGGGGCAAAATAAACAAGGAGTATGAGAGTATGAGAGCATGAGGGGATGGAAATCAACCTTTAGTCTGGAAAAACAACAATGAACGAACTACATTTTTACATTTTCTAAAGGAAGTGTTGCTTGTACGTTCAATTCAAAGACCAATCACGAATAAAGCGTTAAAAAAAATCTAACATGCATTTACAAAATAAATAAGTTGAATTTTCATTCCTTGCCAAGTTTAATTATATAAAAAGAGTATTAATGTTAATTATTTTTTATTTTTATGTAATATAAAAAAATGAATTGATAGTTATAGGAAGGAAGGGAGGGAGGGAGGGAGGGAGGGAGGGAAGGAAGGAGAGAAGCAAGGCAGGGAGGGAGGGAGAGAGGGATGGAGGGAAGGAAGGAAGGGAGGAAGGGAGGGAGGAAGAAAGGGAGGAAGGGGGGAGGGAAGGAAGGAAGGAACGAGGGAGGGAAGGAAGGAAGGAAGGAAGGGAGGGAGGGAGGAAGGAAGGAAAGAAGCAAGGCAGGGAGGGAGGGAGAGAGGGATGGAGGGAAGGAAGGAAGGGAGGAAGGGAGGGAGGAAGAAAGGGAGGAAGGGGGGAGGGAAGGAAGGAAGGAACGAGGGAGGGAAGGAAGGAAGGAAGGGAGGGAAGGAAGGAAGGAAGGAAAGAAGGAAGGGAGGGAAGGAAGGAAGGGAGGAAGGGAGGATTGATGGAAATAAGGAAGGAAGGAAATAAGGAAGGAAGAAGGAAGGAAGGAAAGAAGGAAGGAAGGGAGGGAGGAAGGGAGGGAGGGAGGGAGGGAAGGAAGGAAGGAAGGAACGGAGGGAGGAAAGAAAATATAATCATGGATTAATCATTACAATAAAATCTATAACATGAATTTACAAAATATATAGGGTGGAATTTCATTTCACGCCAACTTAAATTATATTTAAAAATGTAACTTTTCAAATTGAGCAATAAATAGCGGTCTTTAAAGCTGCACATTTAATTCATGTTGAAAAATATAGTTAAATATAACTATACATAATACATTAATATTTAAAACCAACATCTGGCTTTTTTTAATTTTCTGCAATTAAAATAAATTATGGAAGTTTTTTAATGTATTGTCACATTTAGTTTCAAACATGAGCAACATAAACATTTTTAAAATGTCTTTTAGTCAATTTTATATTTGGTTTCATGTATTACAGTGGCACTCCTAGCACTCCATACAAACAAGCCCTCAATCATTTAGTGTGCTCTAGGATACGGCTCAATCCTTCCTTCAGTGCAAATCTACGGGATTTTAGCCTGTTTTATTGTATGCCAGGCGAATATCACTCATACGCAACCTTATGTAACAGTGATGCCTGCCTTAGCCTGCACCCAACTGAAGGAAAGAAAATAAATGGCAATGTTGCAGTGGATGTGGGGACAGGTGGGTGTTCTGCACCACTCCGGCTCATTAGCGAGCGATTACCGCTCATTACGCCCCTATGGCCAGGCTTGGCTTGATTTATAACCCCGGAAGGGTTGAGAGCAATCTTAATACTCGCTTAAGCAATAATCAACTGCTTATAATCCCTCAGCACTAAGCCCAGAATCCCTAAACTCCAAACGTGTTGACTTAACACAGCCGGAGAGATGAGAAGAGAACGTTGCCGTCGCTGCACGAGTCTCAGAAAGATCACGAAAGCAGACAAGCTCTCTCTGGCTCTTAAACGCAGGCAGATCACTCACGACAGACCTCGTATAGGGGCAACGACAGATGTGTTTTACGCTAAAGGGACATAGCACTGAATATTTTTTGCTTCTCACTAGCGTGGTTTAAAAATACTTCACTCTTCCCTGCGAATGATTTGGCAGTGATGGGCTGCATGGCAAGGCAAGGCGAGGCCTGTTCTTGTGTTGCACCTTATTATTTGTTTTGCAGTGCGGCATCATGTGTTTTAACGTGCATCGCTGGCAGCTGGAGGCTTGTGAGTGTGTGACAGAGTGTGTGACAGGAAGTAGCTGAAGAAGAGACGTGCCGTTACACTTAATGCAAACGGCCATGACAAAGCCGAAGAGAATCACTGCGTGTTCGTCGCTCGCACAACAAAAAATGTCAAATGTTAATTTAGGCAAAATCATGTTAGCAACATGCTAATTCATGTTAATATGCTAAATCGTGCTAACAACGTTAATTCATGTTGGCAATGTGTTTAAACAAGTTAAAATCATGCTAATTCTTGGTAGCAAAATACTAATGTTAACATGCATAGCAATGTTAGCAGCATGGTAAAACATGCTAGCAACATGTTAGTTCAAGCAATGTGTGAAAAAATTTTAACATGTTAATTCTTGCTAGCAAAATGCTAATGCTAACATGATAATGCTAGCAACCAGCTATTTCATGTTAGCACCATGGTAAAACATGCTAGCAACATGTTAGCTCATGTAAGCAATGTGTGAAAAAATGTTAACATGTTAACTCTTTCTAGCAAAATACTAATGCTAACAACATGCTAATTCATGTTAACAGCATGCTAAAACATGCCAATTCATGTAAACTATGGTAAACCATGTTAGCAACATGCTAATTCACGCTAGCAATGTGTTAAAACATGTTACCAACATGAAAAATCATCTATCTGTCTGTTTTTCTTTTTTTGTACTAATAACATATTAAAACATGTTAGCAACATGCTAAATCATCTATCCGTCTGTCTGTTTTTTGTGCTAATAACATATCAAAACACGTTGGCATCATGCTAATTCATGTTAATATGCTAAATCATGCTAACAACGTTAATTCATGTTAGCAATGTGTTTAAACAAGCTAAAATCATGCTAATTCTTGGTAGCAAAATACTAATGTTAACATGATAATGCTAACAACCTGCTAATTCATGTTAGCAGCATGGTAAAACATGCTAGCAGCATGTTAGTTCATGCAAGCAATGTGTGAAAACATGTTAACATGTTAATTCTTGCTAGCAAAATGCTAATGCTAACATGATAATGCTAACAAGCTGCTAATTCATGTTAGCAGCATGGTAAAACATGCTAGCAACATGTTAGTTCATGCAAGCAATGTGTTAAAACGTGTTAGCAACATGCTAAATCATCTATCTGTCTGTTTTTCTTTTTTGTGCTAACAATATATTAAAACATGTTAGCAACATGCCAATTCATGTAAACTATGGTAAACCATGCTAGCAACATGCTAATTCACGATAGCAATGAGTTAAAACATGTTAGCAACATGCTAATTCACGCTAGCAATGTGTTAAAACATGTTAGCAACATGCTAAATCATCTATCTGTCTGTTTTTCTTTTTTTGTACTAATAACATATTAAAACATGTTAGCAACATGCTAAATCATCTATCCGTCTTTCTGTTTTTCGTGCTAACAACACATCAAAACATGTTAGCAACATGCTAAATCATCTATCCATCTTTCTGTTTTTCGTGCTAACAACACATCAAAACATGTTAGCAACATGCTAAATGTCTGTTTTTTAACTAGACTTTATTGTCTTCAAAACATTCAAATTTCAAACTACTTCAAATGTAAAACCTTCAAACTTTCTGGTCTGGCTTGCTCAAGCCAACTTCAAAGTTTGTCATCAAACTTTACTAATCTAGTTCATTATATAGTTATATAGTTATTATTTAAATATGAGTTATTTTATGTTTAAAATTTCCTATAACTCAGTTTTGATAAGTCATATCATGTTGATAACACTTTAATTTAGGGTTCAATTCCTCAATTGCTTACTAGCACGCATGTTACTAAGATATTGACCTGATTATTACTTATACAGCACAAATGAATGCCTTATTCTGCATGACCGTATTCTACATCCCTTAATCCTACCCAATACCTAAACTTAACAACTACCTTACCAACCATTAATGAGCAGTAATTAAGAGTGTGAGGCAAAGTCATAGTTAATAGTTAGTTAATAATGAGAACTGGACCCTAAACTAAAGCGTGACCCAAATGTTTTTATTTATTTTTATAAAATATATTTAAGACAGTTGTCTGTAATGTTGCTAATAATGTTTCTTGAGCAGCAAATCATCATATCAGAATGATTTCTGAAGGATCATGTGACACTGAAGACTGGAGTAATGATATGATCACTGGATATAAATTACATGTTAAAATATATTACAATAGAAAACAGTTCTTTTAGATTGTAATAATATTTTAAAATATTGCTGTTTTTACTGTATTTTTGATCAAACAAATACAGCATTCTTTCAAAAGAAAACAAAAGCAAACTTTTCAGTGTATATCAAACATCACTGAAAATAATTTGTCATTTTATGACAATTTTATGGTTTGAGATGAAAATACTGACATTACAAAAACACTGTTCACCCAGCCCACTAGAGAGTTGATTATTTGTGTCTTTCCATCTCAAGTTTTGTGGCACTTCGTTTCAGAATATGACGGCTGGTCCATTAATTCACAGTAAAACATCTCTTAGTCAAACAAAGAAATGCTGCAAATATTTAAGATCATCAAGACCATCTCAAGGGACTCTGGTGTACAACGCAAAAATAGCCCCTAAAAAAAAAAATACAACCAAACAGCTTTATTTAGATTATCATTAATAATACTGACCTCGTAAAAGGCAAAAATAACTCTTCCGACTTCCAAACGTCTGTCTGTTTTCCAAAAGAAAGCTGATTGGAATGAATCCCTGGAAAGAGGGTCATAATTTTGTTTTCTGTGAATTATCTTTGCCGAGTAATTCTTTGTAGTCAGTGATGCAGAACCCAGATCTGTCAAGCAGTCAGCTAAAGATGCTCTGCTCACCAGGATAAGCGTTAAGTACATCTAAAGCCAATACTAATATTTGCATGTGGTTACATTTGTGTGGATTAGCAACAAATTACTTGTGTCTAATTTTGAACAACTGCGTGTTATTTCAAAGTACAAAAACATGCTTTTCGTTGTGATCTTCCATCAAAATTTAATAACTTGCTTCACCTCTTAAACGACTTTCCTTTTCTGCTGACATGATGAAGGCCGGTATCGCAGAGGCCACGTCCAGCTTGCTGCTCTGGTTGGCTGGTTCATATTCTAGTTCATACTTCTCACTATTCATTCATTTCAGTGGTTAAAGTCAAGTCCTACATTTTCTTCTTGTGATGTATTTCTGAGTGAAACAGCCTATTCAACTTTACGGAAGTAAAATTGGTTGCAAATGCAGTTTCATGTACTGTCACTATAACAATATACATAAATAACCCAGGCTGAAGTCCCCATCCGGCATCCTAAATAACACATGATTGCACTACAATCTGAACCATGTGAGCAAACATCCTCCCCCCGTGACACTCGGCAGGATTCAGTCCGATTTAAGGTGGGGATAAAACATCAAATCTCTACCCGGCTTACCCCGACCGCTGGGCGACGATTTCAAACCCTGCCAGCCAGAAAGCTCTTTATGGAGATCTTTTCAACCACTGCATGCACCCACACACATTTACAGACACACGCCGTTCGCAAGGAATACTGCTTTGATAGCCAGGGGTGTCATGCAACAATTTCTGAGGGCACACACAGTGCCGGTCCTGGCTACATGGTGCACTGCATGAGGGGGAAAAAGAAATGACCAAAAAAGTCATTTTTATAAAAACAAAAAAGGAGGAAAGGAAAAAGTGTGTGTGTGTGTGTGGGGGGGGGGGGAATCAAACTCAATATAAAAAATGTAAATAATATTATTAATAATAATAATAATAATAATAATAATAATAGTAACAATATTAAAATTGATAGTTAAATTATCTTTTAACACCATCATTACTTCTACCAATAATAGTAGTAGTAATAATAATAATAAGAAGAATAGTAATAATAAAAATAATTTAAAAAAAATAATACCACTAATATAATTAATACCAGTAATAATATTGAAGTAATAATAATTATAATTATAATAATTATACTTATTATTTATGATATAATATAATATCCTAATTTATAATTATACGTATAGTACTTTAATAATAATGAATAATATTTCTGATAGCAATTTTATTACTATTTTTATATTATTATTTTTATAGTAGTAACAATTATTTATTATTTATAATAATTGTTATTATTATTATTAATGTTGTTGTTATTGTTATTATTATTATTATTATTATTGTAACAATAATAATAATAATAATAATATTAATAATATTAATAATAACAATAATAATAATAACAACAATAATAATAATAACAATTATTATTATTATTATTATTATTATTATTATTATTAGTAGTAGTAGTATTAATAATAATAATACAAATTATTATTATTATTATTATTATTATTATTATTATTATTAGTAGTAGTAGTAGTAGTAGTAGTAGTAGTATTATATTATTAATAATAATAATAATACCATTCAATAGTAAAATAGTATTTAAGTAATTATTGGTATTATTAATGCCAACAGTATTTTTATTAAAAACAAATAATAACTATAAAAAATAATAATAAAAAATTAATAATAATAATAATAATATTTTTCTCTACTCTGGGAAAAAGTGCAAACTGATGCAAAGCAATGAATTGCAGTTTAGCCTAATAGCAAGCGATACACACAACCAGACAAACTGTTCATCTGAGGTCAAAAGCGTAAAACTAGTTTTCCAGAAGTTTTGGGATAAAAATGGGTGGCACATCCATGAGAATACAGTGTTTAACGACAACAGCACAGCGTCAGTTCTCACTGCTCTCTCTTTCATCACAATGATAAAATAAGGGCCAGGAGCTCTGCTCCAAATTTTCTCAACTGCATCTGCCCTGAAAGCAGACAGGCAAACAGACGCGTCTCAGTGACAGGTTGATATACTACCCAGCGTCAGGTTTCCCCAAGTAATGAAAAGGCAAGCTGAAAATTGAGTCTGTACACCTGTATTTTCATGTCTATTCTGCCAACTATCCCCAGCACATAGAAAAAAAAAACATTTTACTGCATTTGTGGCTCTCCAGTGAATGTTTTTTCTTTTCAAAATACGATATGAGGATGTGTAATGTGTCACATCCTGTCTAGTTGCCTGCCATTAATTTGAGCAAAAATAAAAGTCTCATATATCATCAACTGATGTGTTTTTGTGATATATAGGCCAAAAGTTGGGGGTCGGTGAGATTTCGTAATGTTTTTGCAGTCTTTTATACTCAAAAATGGTGCATTAATTACAGTATAATACAGTAAAAAAGCAACAATACTGTGAAAAACTAATTTAAAATAAAGGTTTTGTATTTGAATACATATTAAAATGTAATGTATTCCATTGATTCAAAGATTAAAATTCATTCATCATTGCTCCATTCCTCAGTGTCACATGATTCTTCAGAAATCGTTAAAGAGCCATTTACACGATCTAAAAACTGGATCCGTTTTGTCCATTTACTTACATGACAACAACACTTCAAAACTGCGAACTTGAAAACCAGTTTCAAATTGCAAGTTTTTAAAAACAATACCGTTATAGTCTCGCTGCAAAATACAAAAAGGTGAATGTGAAAGCGGCGACGTCATGCGCATTCGTGTTCAGTCTATAGGCGTGTAGTTGTCACTTTCTAAAGAAACATCGCCATCTACTGGTCTGGCATGAATAATACAGCATTTTAACTTGTTTTGGTGGATGAGGATCTTTTGACAATGTTGTTACCTGTATCCGAAAAACAGAAAAAATAATTTTTTCATTTTTAGTACATCGTTGTCAAGTAAACGTACCCTAATATGCCGATTTGCTGCTCAAGAAACATTTCTTATTGCCATCAATGTTGAAAACAGACATGCTGCTTAACATTTTTGAAGAAACTGATACTCTTTCCAGGATTTTTTGATGAATAGAAAGTTCAAAATAACAGTATTTATTTGAAATATTAAAATTATACATGTCTTTATTGTCGCTTTTGATCAATTTAATGCGAACTTGCTGCGTATACATGTACACACACACTTACAAATACAATATTAACAATTCCTTTATGAATATCTTGAAAAGTAAAGCTTCTCACAGCATAACTGACAGCGGATCCAAGTATTAAACTGAAATATAAAACTGTGCTTGGATGGAGATGTGCAAAATCTTAAGCACACAACACCCAATATTTGCTGAGCTTGATAAAGTAAGAGCCCTGCCTTGTCTGTGAAACTATTACTGCGCCAGCTCAGATGGAACATCAGAAAATGGAAGGGAAAAAAGCGTTCCCAGTCCTCTGTACACTCATCTTCCTCAGAAGGGCTGTCGGAGTCATTTCCTATCTCAGTCGAACCGCACATACCTTCAATGCAACTCTTTTTTGGAAGGGCCAAATCCATCAACACCACCGTGCATGCACAACAAAATTAATCTAGAAAAATAAAAAATAAAATGTACAAAAATGGGGAAAAAATTAACAGTGAATGTCATCTTAAATATACAATATTACATTCAAACTGCATATAAATGCATATATTATATTCTAAAAATAATACTAATTTTTATTATACTATCAAAAGAAAATAATTCACAACATACCGTCCTATAATATGATATATATATATATATATATATATATATATATATTATATATTATATTATATTATATATAATATGACAATATATTCGTTAAATGTCATTGTACCAGGAGACAAATTGGTTGAAGTTATATTTTAAAACAATTTATTTTTGTGATGCAAAACTGAATTTTCCGCATCCTTACTCCAGTCTTCAGTCACATGATCCTTCAGAAATCAGTAAAATATGCTAATTTGGTGCTCAATAGACATTTATTAATATTATTACCAACGTTGAAAATAGTTGTGCTGCTTTTAATTAATCATTTGAATAATTTTAAAACATTTATATCATTTACATACGATTTCTGTCACTTTTGATCGTCTTTGACCAAACCTCAAGGACTTTCTTTCTATTTTAAAGAACTATTTTCATCTTTTCAATGAAAGTCAATGGGGTCCAAACCAATTATTTGCATTGACAAAAGATAAATAAATTTGGTCTCATACTTTTGCACATCATACTCAATAAACACACTTTTTGTTGACTAAAACTAAGCCATCTCGATCATTGCAAAATCTACAAAAATGAATATGACATCACAAAACATGAACCAAATGGACATTTTTAAAATGTTAGCTGGGAACCTGACGCATGCCGTCTTTGAAAAAATGCTTAGCAAGATAATTCTCTCGGAATACAATTATGGATGCCAAAGACAGAGGAAGCACATATGCCGCTTTCATCCCTTTATGCTGGGCATCTGCTGTAACTAAAATAAGATTTCAACACAATAACAAGATATGGCAAAGTATGACGTTCCACATGAAAATCTAATGAGTCCACGGTGAAGCTGCTCAATGGAACGGGCTAATGTCTTTGCAATGGCCCAGCTATGACATCACAATGGAAAACAAACGGATTACGGTATTAAGTGCCGCCCAGGATGAGTGGCAGGCGAGCGCACTCTCGATTTAATAACAACCGTCATTACCGCCGTAAAGAGCATGGTTGTTCAACCGCTCCGGCAAAAACAAGACAGCGATTGTCCTGTGAGCCTCTTTCTTTAGGGCTTCATTATGGATCCTTGACAGTGAGACGTCCTTTCAACCGCCAGGTCAGCACACTGTATCTTTTATATATTAATCTAATTCCACCAGCAAATTAGGATTGATCACTGCAGCTCTGGGCCACAGTCATCATCCAGGATCTAATCAGAGCGTAGAGGTTTGGAGTGGTGCGCTGGCTGGGGCCAGAACGCTCCATAAATATAAAACATATGAAAAGCGTAACACCGAGAGGGAAATCCGATTAGCCCCCCCTCTCTCCACAGGTGTGCTTTCAGCCCGCCGCTTAACAGCCTGGCAGCAGTCTGCAAGCACGCCAAACCAACGCTGTCCCCATCTATTGTTCGTCTCCAGCAGGGGCTACAAGCTCCGTACGCACCCGACGGATGTGAGCGAGAGGTCTCGCTTAGAGGGCTTTTGGGAGGATCTACTGAGAGCCTGAGCTTTCTGAGCTTTCTTGGGTATTTTAGTCAGAAATGATTCTGAATTAACACAACATAATCTCACTTTCTTAACCGGAAAGTTGAGAAACGCATTGCTATATATATATATATATATATATATATATATATATATATATATATATATATATATATATATATATATATATATATATATATACACATATACACATATATACACACATACATATATATACATAAACACATATACAAATATATATATATATACACACACACACACACACACACACACACACACATACATATATATATATATATATACACATACATACACACATATACATACATACATATATATATATACTGTCTTGTCTTTTGTCTCACGTGTTCTTTGTTTTGGTTTTGTTCCCGCCACTCGTTTGCACTTCAGCTGTGTTTATGTAATCATTCCCTTCACCTGTGCCCCAGTCATCATTTCCTGTATTTAAGTTCCTGTGTTTCCCCTATCATTTGTCGGTTATTGACTTTCTTGTTTTGACATGTTTAATGTATCTCCTTGTCTTCCTGGATTTCTCATTAAAAGAGACTTTGTTACGTTCATCTTCTTCGTGTGTTCTATCAGCTACACGTCACGTAACATATATATATATATATATATATATATATACATATACATATACATATATATACATACACATACACACACACACACACACACACACACACACAAAGTGCTGTTATCGTGCTTTTTTTGTGTGCGTCTGAAAGTTAATAGAGCAGAAAAATGATTGAAAATAAAATGATTGGAGGACTCCTAAAGGGACGAGTGAAGTGAGATGGAGAGGGTGTTAATGATGATAAACACTAATTTATCTGCAGTGTTGTATAGCTGAAGTCCAACACTAATTAATCAGTGCTGATCTGTGCCAGTTTCCAGCTATGGGAAGCAGTTGTGTCAACCTTCAATCTGTAAACACATTTACAATAAAGTCTCCTAGAGTATTACCGTTAAGAGGGATCAAGTATAATGCACATCAGATCTCTGTGACCTGAGAGAGGCCTGTGAAACTGTGGCAGGTGGGAATTCACTGCCATCTTTCAGATGAAAATCTCACTGTCTTCGATGTCTGTAAGCGATAGTGACCTGAGCCTGGTAAATGCAGGATCTCTAGACCTGCTAAATGCATCTAGAAAACCTGCTGTCAACACATGCACTCATGTGATAAGCTGACAGCAGAGCATAAACCTCTTTAAATAGCCTAGCGCATCACCTAATTTCCTTACAATCCAAAAGCCATTGAAGGTCAAAATTTAAATCCAGTCCTGAGGCTGTTATACTTATTGTTTGTATACATGATACAACAGATAATTGTTTCTATATAGTTTACAGCACTATGTATTTATATATTGTATTTTTTTCATTTGTGCATTTATTTATTTATATGCAATTATATTATATAATATTATATATTTCTCAGAATTGCAATTTTATGTCTCATAAACAACTTAATCTCACTATTTTCATCTATCATGTACAGGACACACACACACACACACACGACATAAAATTGCAATTCTGAGAATAAAGTATCAGTTAAAACTGTTATCGCTGAAATAAATTATAATTGAAGTGGATAAGAGGCACCTATCCCATGATGGCGACTTATTTAAAAAGTTCCAATTACAAGAAATAAGATCAATTACAAACAATAACAATATAATTACAAGAAACATTCACAATTACCAAAATGAAGTCGCAATTCTAATATATGAAGACACAATTACAAGAAAGTCAAAATTACATAGAAATAAAGACAATTACAAGAAATATTTCTCACAATTGCAACTACCTGTAATTGTGACAAGCTACAACTGTGAGACGTATAAATCCTTAATTATGAGAAATATAGTCACAATTGCTACTTCATTTTAGTAATCGTGAGTGAATATTTCTCATAATTAAGCATTTACATTCTCAAACTACAAGAAACAAAGTGATTACAAACAATAAGGACATCATTACAAGAAACATTCCCGATTACAAGAAAGTGACATTTACAAAAAACAATGTCATAGTTGTGAGACATTAAGTAACAATTACAAGAAATAAAGTTGTATTTACAAGAAATGAAATCAAAATTGATATATGAAGTCAAAATTGCAAGATAACATTACAAGAAATAGTCACACTTACATTTATTTGTTATAGGTAAGTGGGCACTAATTGTAATGGTAATATTATCGCCAATGAAACGGGTAGACTTATGCCATGTTATTTTCACTGCAAAAAAATAAAAAATAAAATAAAAAAGCTATTGCTAATTACATAAACAAGCGAGTGTTTGTATGCCCCTGGCTATCAAAGTATTGCAGCTTTCTGATTTACTTCGCCCACTTCCATTTTATATCTTTACATTGCATGGTGGGGATCAAGTCTAACATGACGACATCTGAGAGGATTGTGTAAATCAGTATAAAGACTGAAAGACTCTTTCTCAGCAGAGACACTCTCCGGGGATGATTCACACCTAAACATAGCATGCTGTAACTAAAGAACCTGCATATATTTACATAGCGGAAGACAGAAGCGAATAAAAACCAAGCTGTCTATCAGTTTACCAATTCAGCGTAAAAGCGGACCTCCAACACCCCTCCTCTCTGAGCAATTTGAGCTCTACGTAGTTGTAAAATTAATTCGGTCAGAGCGTATTAATCAATTCCAGCAGAACTGTGCCGACTCGGTCCATAAATGAGTATGCAAGGTGCAAATGTAGAGGTTCGCTTATACACGGCAAAGCATAACTCACTCGTGACACGCCAAGTTATTAAGTAGGGGGGCCCGGCTCTAACTCCTAAGGGTGTCCTTTCTCTACACCCCCCAAAGCCGACTGATTACTACCGAGCAGAAGAAGCCAGTTATGAGCCTGAATCCCATGGCTGTACTTTGCATTAATTAGCTCGTTCACTATAGCCCTTGAAGACCCTCTAGCCCCTTCACGCTCTTTAGACACATTTACTGTTTTAAAAAATTGCTTTGCGCAGTGTAGGGGCCCGTTAAGATTTCAGTTCTCGTAAACGGTGTAATTGCGATGCAACCAATTATACACCAGCTGAAGCGAAACTTGTAGGTTTCAATTTGTATTTAGGCCTGGGAAATTAAAGCGGGAACTTCTTTAGGGCCGGGGTTTTAATAAAATCGTAAATGCAAGCGAGCACGCAGAGATGAAGAACCCTTAAAGAACCACAATGCCGCCAAAATCATAAGGTTCTACCTCGGAGGCGGAGATGGAGGACTTACAAAGGTAAGCCCCTCTTACACGGGGACAAAGAGAAGAGCACGTAGGAAGGAAGGACAAAAAGGCTTTTCAAGGGTGTTCATTGTCTTGGCCAAAGTGGGTTCACGAGAGGGCCATGTTGAGCACGGAAGGCACGGTTGCTCTCTCAGAGGGCTTTCACTCAACATACTACACCAACATCTCTTCGACACAAAGACTACCTTCATCCGTCCAGCTTTCATATCCACCTCCAACATGCTACCTTTACAAACTGCTTTGGAGATCTCTGAAAGAGGCATTAAAGTAGATCTATGCAACAACGGTTCATGGTGTCCGTGTTTGTCAAGCTCCAAAAAGGACAAATGTGCTCTGAATGTAGCTCATAAGACTTTCACACTATATTCAGAGTTTTCTGAAGTCATGTAATAGATTTGGAAATGGACTGAAGAAAAAATAAAAATAAAATAATGTTATGGATATGATATTTACTGTAAATGAGATGTATAAAAAACATTTGTAAGATAAGTTTGCAACTGAGACATTTTAATTGTGAAAAACAGTAATGACATTTAAAGTGGCACAAAAAGTTGCAACTACAAGAAATGAAGTCACAATTACGGGATATTATGTCGCAATTTTATTAAAAAAAAAAAAGTTGCGATGACCAAAAATAAGGTTACACATAATAAGGTTACACGAGAAATGCTGCAATGACAATCTTTTTGTACTGATCCGTTAATTTATTCAAAATAAAATAAAGTAAAAAAATAACGATTTTTCATGTTTTGAAATTCTGAATTTTTGATGGACATTAAGTCCAAAATCACAGGGATAATGAACTGTCCTGATATGATAATGAAGAAAAAAGAGACAAAATTAAAGAAAAAAATTAAAAGGATAGAATATTATTAATATAAAAATGTGGTGTGGCAGACAGACTTTTCATACTTGTCATTGATCCAGTTCTCATATCTTGTTGAATGGAAAGAGCAGAATAAAATTTGCCAAAAATATTTAGGTTGAAGTACACGAGGGAAAGCTCGTCTTTGCAGAACTATTCCTTTACAATCACCAAAAGAGCTTTGTTGAGAGGCTCATCATTAGCAAAGTGAGTTTCTTACCATGTAAACAATGAACCCAAGTGGGATGTATGGGCTTAGGTGTAAAAAAAAAAAAAAACGTCGGAAAAAAAAAGTAGAGGCCTGTACAAACATCTCTTAATTAAGGTGTTCACAATCGGGAGTCTGCGCGGGGTCTGGCCGGGCGTTCCAGATGGCAGGTTGTTATTTCAGCGTGCCCTGCTAATGCAGCAGGATGCGACGGCGGTAACCTGAGCCATCCCAGGAGGCCCTCCGCTTCTCAGCACAGCTCTGGAATCAGGGCCAGCGTTGCCGCCATTGTCACGGGAGCACACCCTCCCGCCGCAGAGCGTCGCCCACCGCTGGCCTGGTGTTAGCGAAGGGCAACACAGGAATACACAATGTTAACAGCCGTGCTTATGTTAACAAGTCGCTCTAGATCACTAGTGGTTCGAATGGAGGGGGCTGTACACATCCCTGAGAAAAGCGGAGAGAGCTACTAATCATCCTGACACGGGATAACACGCCCCACGCTAGCTACATGCACTTGTGCTAGTTAACAGTGCGGAAAAACCAAGGAATATGTTCGGAATGGTTGCCAGGTTGATTGATGATATTAGCGTCATGATTACACAGTTTTATGCGGTGCTCTAAAACAACATATGTGGATGTAATTTCAACATTCTGGATCACAAATAAATATTTCCACTCTAGCAGGATAGAAATGTTTTTGTTATTGCCGTTTTTAATGCAAAAGGGAAAAAATGAAGGTTGTATGTCGTGAGATATTGAACATTAGCTGGTTTACTAATACTCTTATTTGACGTGTAGTTGCAAAGTTGCTTATAGTTAGTAGAATATCTAGTGTACTACCGAAATAAAGATGAGAAATGATAACTGGAATGTTCTTAATACATTGTTTCTTTTGATATACACTGTTTTATCAAAAATTATGTAGTGTCCTCAAATCAACTGTCAGACTGAAATAGTCTTTTTTTAATAAAAATGAATTGCATAAAAAACTGATTCAGCAAATTAAATCACAAATAATCACATGAGAATATTTGCCAAATGCGGATTATTATTGCAGATTAAAACATTAGAAGACATTATATTAGTTGTTTATTTTCAACATCAATGAATACTGGAGCACATCAGAAGATTTTCATCAACCGACGGAGCTTAAAGTCAGTCTGAAACCTTCCTGTGTTTCCAATTTATTCTTAAATGAACACTAGTCAGATACTTATTAGAAATATCATGACAAAAACTCTTGTTTTATCTGACCCATATTTGAGTGATAGGCAATGAAAAACATCTTACGGAACGAAAACGAATACTAAGCAGATTCAAAATAACTCCTCAGTACAACTTTTTTTTTTATTCTTGTTTTGACATAAAAATCGAATGTGCCAACTGCCAAGTTCTTAGAAAACGACTATAATATATGAATGTTGGATTTATATGGTTTTTAAAAATCCACTTACGCTTTCTATGAAGGTTTTTCACTAAGAATGTCATGCAGTGAAGCCATGAAGTAAAAAGTAATGGAATAAATGTGAGCGTATTCATCTTAATCATCATTTTCAAAAAAGGTTTTAAATACACACCATTTTTTTCAAAGTAAACCGTATGTCACAAATTATTCATTCATAAACATGCATTCAACAAATTGTAGATTTTTGTGAAGTTGCACCACATGACATTTTACAGACAAAATAAAAGATTGTTGTTTTACTTTAATTAAAACATGCTCATCGTAGAAGAGGTGTATGAATTTTTTGAATAACTAATAGATCTAAACAAAAAAATAATGGTTTAAAGGCTTCAAGTTAAGATAAGATGTCCCTATATTATGAATATCTTCACAGACCAATTTTATATCTTATAAAATTGCATATTTACTTGTGATGGAACTATCCTATTGTGCAACACCAAACATTACATAACCATTATGGCGCTAAAGTAAATCTATTCTCACAGACTTATTTTTTGTGCCAATTCTGAATAACGCTTGAAGAATATGTTTTTCCCTCATCAGCATTCATAGACTGACCTTGAGCGCTTGTTTTCCATTGAGAGTGATGCTTGAACATTCATCCACGTGTCAGATCTACTAAAGACCGAACAGCTCACATGCTTGAAATCCACATTCAAAGAATGTGCAATTAAATGAAGTGAAGTATTATTTTACAAAGTTAAATGTCTGCGGAATATTGGCCACAAATATTCTTCATAATCTCTTTCATAATCCCAAAGGCTAGTGGAAAATAAATTTCACAATCATGTTTCCCAGTTTCTTCAGTGAACAAAAGAGGCAAGGAAAAAATGTAATTAATTCAAACCAGAAAGGTGAAAGGCGCTGAGGCAGCAAATGCAAATTAGCATTTCATTACGTAAAGTGAAAACCAGCATCAGTATTCACTTTTGGAGAGTAAACCCATCCATTCCTCCCTGATTATCTTGTCTCTATGCCCTTCTGGTCAGATATCCTCAAAACCGTCAATGGAGATTATTGTGCATTTTGGGCAATTATCCCACTACTGCAAAATGTCAGATAGCTGTGTGTCTGCAGACGTGCTGAGCGGAGCACTGCTGCAGTAATAATCGCCTAGGGTGCAACTGAAGCTTGTCTCTTTCATCTTAACGCTTTAGCATTTGCCATGGTTACCTTGTTTTATTTCTTCTGAGAGGTACAGTAAGTCTGTTCTTTAAGGAGCTCCCCAGAGAGCGAGGCACAGTATGCATGCCACAGTTAAATGTTTATACCATTTATTGTAAAGTTCAGTGAACTTTTGGTAGCACTAAGTGATATTGCTATAATAAAGTGTCCCTCGAATTTCTGCAAACAGCAAAATATTGAATATAAACACACTCTGCTCTTAAAAGTGGAGTGAAATTTTAGTGGTTGGAAAATTTTGTCATTGAAAAGAAATGAAAACATAACTGACACTAAATAAAAATCAAAATTGCTTCCGGTAGTGACAGACTTCAACTCTTCTGCTCAATAAAACTAACATTTAATTGTCCAGCAGACAAACGTATCACACAATCAGATGATCAGAAGACTTCACAGGTCGGGCTTTTGATCGTCTGGCAATACCCTAGCAACCACACATCAACACATCAAAAATGACTCCTTAGAAACTGCTTAGCAACACCTTGACAACCACCTACAACTAGTATAGTGACATGTTTAAAACTTGAAATTGCTTCCAATAATGACAGACTTTTACTTTTCATTTTAATCCCCCGACAATGCCCTAGCAACCACAAAGCAACACATCAAAAATTTCTCCTTAGAAACTGCTTAGCAACACCTTGACAACCACCTACAACTAGTATAGTGACATGTTTAAAACTTGAAATTGCTTCCAATGAAAGACTTTTACTTTTCTTTTTAATCCCCCGACAATGTCCTGATACAGCAACACCAAAAATTACACTACTCCTTGGCAACTGCATAGCAACGCCTTGGCAACCACACACAACACTGTAGCATTGTGGCAGCATGTTTAAAACTTGAAATTGCTTACAATAATGACATATTTTTACCTTTCATTTCCATTTCCTGGTAACGTCCTAGCAACCGCATAGCAACACACGAAAAATTACTCCCTAGCAACAACGTAGCAACACCTTGGAAACCAACTACATCAACGTAGCATTGTTTAAATTCTGAAATTACTTCCAATAATGGCAGACTTACTTTTTATTTAAGTTCCCTAACAATGCCTAATCAACCACATAGCAACACACCAAAAATTACTCCAAGCATAACAACACCTTGGCAACCACCTTCAACACCCTAGCATAAACAAAACACTTTTTTTTTCCAGAAAAAAGTACAATCTTAGTTAATTTTATGGTAAAAAGAAAATGTATTTTAAACTCTATCTGATTTCAGAAATATGATGTTTGTCTTTAAATTGTTAAATGTAGGCTAAATGTTTAACATTATATCGGCCATCTTGTTCTTTAGATATCAAGCCATTGAAAAACCATTATCGGTCAAGTATCAACATCCAAATCTTGTGAAAAAGCATGGCATAAAACAAATGAGTTTGATCAATAGCAGTAGCACATATACATGACGATAGAACTACAAGCCTCAGTTAATCAAGATGATCGACGTCATCACACGTGCCAACAAAGTTGCCTGACGAATACCAGCACTGACCCAAACACATAAGATCCCAACATATCTAGTGTCATATCATCCAGCTTCAACAATGAAGATCAATATTCTACGTACATGTGTGCATTTACTGTAAAAAAATGGCACATAAAGCAATGGAATTTCAGCGTCCATGTACACACGATGGTGAATGCTCTATAATTAAAGAATGCTGTGTGAAAAGCAGATGTATTTGTTCACATCTCCAAGCAGGACATCAACAGAGCAAACTTCAAAGAGAAATGAAACGCTACTCCCACAGAGAGCAGCAGAAAAACTCCTCTTCTGTGCTTTACACACAGTTATGTATCTGTGTCTGTAATAATAGTTAATGCAAAAGTCACTGCATATCATTATTGTACAGAAACATCAAAGCATTTGATAAATCACTGGTGTGGCCTTCAAAGACATTATAATTTACAGACTCCACATGATTACGGCTCTATTTTAAAACCTACCACCTGCATACGTAGCATGCTAACCAAAAAGAAAACTTTAAATTACTGATTTGAAACACTAGGAACCAAAGCAAACTTGGCTAACGTT
This sequence comes from Zacco platypus, assembly GCA_038088235.1. Classification (NCBI taxonomy): domain Eukaryota; kingdom Metazoa; phylum Chordata; class Actinopteri; order Cypriniformes; family Xenocyprididae; genus Zacco; species Zacco platypus. The sequence goes on from CM076076.1 coordinate 30,745,872, forward strand.
AACCACTAGCTGTTTATTTCAACACAGACTGCTGTTAGCATGTTGCTAAGCTAACACTAATAGGCACAAAAATACAAACGACAACATTTCAAACAAGACTTCTCCTAAAGACAGCATATTTTTTAATGAGCTCATCTCAACCATTTTAGATTATTTTTCTCACTAAACTATTATGGGATTGCGTTATTATCCATAAAGGATTCACATAATTCTGCCTTTAAATCCAGTCCAATTGAGTTATCTAATGAGGATCAACATATTTTGCTGCATTCCTTTTGTTTGGGAGTGCATCTTTGATACCTTAAAATGCTGCCTAGGTAGGCAGCTTAGCCTATGTCGGCAGTCTCACAACAATATGATGCTTATTTTGCAAGAAATGTCAGCACTCGTCTTGGACCACAGTGGTATTGAAATCATATGTTTGTTGTATGACTTTTTTTGTTGCTAACGTTTAAAATGAGCCGCAGCATGCAAATGCTGATGTGAATGTCAGATTCTTTAAAATACATAAAATGTGTAGGCAAGCATGTTAAACTGCTTAGCCATTTAAAATGAATGTCTTTCAAGCTTACTGTGTTGACACTCAACACAAGGCGTCCAAATTGAACTTTTTCAGCACATGCCAATAGAAAGTGATGTTAGAAAATCATGGCTATAAGCATTTCCTAATGGCCACTGATTTGTATTTTGCATAATTTCATTAAAACTATTTGTTTGGTTTTCCTAAGATACATGACTTTTATTGTATTATATTAAAATTCAAGAATATGTTTAATATTGACCATAAAGAGGTAAAACACAATATTTTAATCAGCCATTTGATATATTTATTGTCATTTTATGAGAGGTTTGCAATGTTGGATCATGTCTATACACAAATTAAAACTAAGATATGTAATATAAATATATACCACCAAGGCTAGACTAAAATGTATGTTTGAACTGTTTTAACTGAAAGCAATTTGTACTGAAATATCTTAAAATATTGTTTTTTCTCAAGATGTACATCATGGTAATGTTTTTTTTTTTTTTTTTTTTATCTGGTGAACATTTATAAAAGCTACTTAAATGCCCTAATTGAACTAAGGACTAATTCTGGCTTGTGCTAAGCACTGTCTGTGAAACTGGGCCATAAAGTAACAATAAATAGTAGAAAATTGAACGTACTAGCTTATGATCAATTGTATTAAACCTAAAAAACAAAATAAAATAAAATAAATAAATAAATAAATAAATAATATAATATAATATAATAATTATTAAATGTATAATTAATTTTTTTTATTTTATTTATTATTTATTTATTTATTTATTTATTTATTTATTTATATATATATATATATATATATATATATATATATATATATATATATCTCCTTTTTTTCTTGCAACAAACAGGGTTGAAGGTTAAGTTTGACAGGCATCAATACTAAAATATTTGCAAAAAAAAAAAGTGAAATTATCTACTTGTCCTCGCGTCAAAACCAGCGTAAAATATGGGACACTTTTTTGGCATGTAGAATTATCTAAACTATTTTCTACTATAATGAGCTGAATGTCAATTCAGTTCATGAGGTGGAACAGGCCAAAACACTATTTTAAAAAGGATACAGTCATTTATTGACATTAAATATCAAATACCAAATACATAACTTCAGCAGGACATGAATCAGAGCTGTTAAAGTGATTGAAGCACAGATACAGTACATTTTACGGACCAAAGCTATGAGGTAAAGTCATTTCCAGTTTGCAAAAAAGCATGATTCCTAACCACAAAGCAGACTAAAGTCTACATGCCTCACATTAAAGACCCCTGTCAGTACAAGACTAAAAGGAAAGGTCAGGTAAGAGATATGGTGCATCAGAGAGGACAGTCGTGAAGAAAAAGCTAAAATATCTTCAGGCTTTTATTTTCCTTTAGGATCAGCCACGTGGATGAGGCAGCATGAGAGTTTACTATTAGTGATATTACTGCAAATTTTCACCTTTCACACCCATTACTTAACACATTCGACTTTCAGATATATTAAAAACTTACTAAAACAAGCATATTACTACTGCATGCTCATACTCAAGAATTCGGGATCTCAAATCAGATATTAGACTTGCATTTCGGATAATATAAGATGGTAAAACAGACAAAAAGTTCTCGAAGAAAGATAATGTGAATAACTTACACCACGAAACATCCATTAAAATTTTGTGAGTGTTCTGGACACCCTTAAGGCACAACGTGTCTTACTGATACAAACTGAAATACCGCTGAAAATACTGCATGTTACTTCAGATTTGGATTCCTTAATTCAAGCCATGCCGAAAAGGGCAAATCTTGCCTACGGATACTGCCAGATTGTATTAAAATCAAACATGTTACAGCACTACACTGGATAATCCATTTAATAACAATAATGTTCCCAACTTTGTTTTCATTTGCCGTTTCAATTTGCAGTGAGGTTCACACAGGCCTTCAGCACTAACAATTTTCACACCAAAACAGAACTGGCGGCAAAAAAGAAGAAAAAAAAAAAGGCTAATTTCTGGCACTTTCCACAAATGGCAAACATAACAGTGGCTGAAATGCTTCAAGACTGGTCTGTGAAAGAATATAGCTTAAACTTCAGATAAAGTTCAATTACCATCAACATCAGGAGGCCAAACAAAACATTACGAGACAATTTTTTCAGTCCTGTTACCAAAATTTGAGATATGTTTATATAAAATTTTAAATCAGATGTGTGTAAATATTATACAAATATCAAAATAGACGAGTCAAAAAGATCCTCATGAGAAAACATTTTCTGAGGCAATGACTTCGCATGAACTTGAATGATGTGATTTGTATGATTTTTTAGAAAAAGGCATGAAGGTCCAACCCCATAACCTAATCAGTAAGGGAATACGCGAATCATAAAAACATACAAATGAGATGGTACAAACATTTGCCAAAATATAAAACAGTCACGAAATGGATTGAGTGTTGGTAACAAAACAAAGGTAAAAAAGAAGCATAAACAAGCGATAAAGCATTGCTTATGCACGTTGTAGTCTTTGACAAAACAACAATTTTTTTTTTTGTTCAAAATGTTGTTTTTTTTTAAAGAAACATACCAACATCCAACTGTTAAAAAAATAAAAGAATGCATGAAACAAGAATAAATGAGAGCTTCGTGTTTGTTTGTTTAAAAGCAGAGGCTGTACTTTCTTTTGATTTATTGCATGTTCAGATATTCATGCATCAAAATATTCTGGGGTCCATGAAAGTTTAGTGAAAATAATCATAAATGCTGGTGGTGGCTGCCAACTTTGAATAATAATAAAAAAATTATCCTGGCTGGGGACAGAGTTAAAGAGAATACAGTCATTTGAAGTATTCGGGATTATATTATTTTTATGTTAAATAATTTAAAACAGTGCATGATCCCGATTTTTGCCATCTCATCATCAAATTAATGCTCAGTGAACTTTTATGCAATAAAACCCCATTCTCTTCCAGTAGACGGGTCTGGCACATGACACTGTAGGTGGGCGGCAGGTCATGAGTTGGGAGACGAGGACTCGAACTGACATTCTCCCTTTCATCAGAACTGCGGGAAGATGATCCGTTGCAACAAGAAGCATTCTGAGCAGGATTTCCAGCGGAGAAGGTTGCGTTCTCCTCAAGAGCTCCGGGCTGTACGGTCCTCTACAGGAGAACTCACTTCTGACTCACAGACATCAGCGTTTACACAACAACACTGCAAACATACTCATGATAACTCCATCACGACACACTTCACTTTAAAGTCGGCATGAGAGCAGAACTGCCGTTATTTATTTCCTTAATTCGTGTTATCGGTCTTATTCCACTTTTCACAATCTAAGCAGCGACTAACTGATTCAATTAAGTCCCATCTTACATTTTTTCTTGTTCAATAAACACTTTCACCAGGATATATGTGAAAAAATGGTGTGCTACTCACAAGGTAACCACGAAACACGAATAAATTTAACAACGCAGTTCTCACGTTAGAGAATTCATTGGTGACCACAACAGCATCATGAGAACGAATTCTGTGCATCTCCGCAGACTTGAGTGCATTCGGTGAACTGTAAGAAATGAAATCGGACATGCTCCGCTCTAATAACAGACAAAGCTTTTACAAACCTTCCCTGATTCTGTTCTTCTGGATTTATGTCAGATTGAATATTCTTTTCACGAAGCTAACAAACATTCAGGACACAGCCTCGCAGAATGAATAATCCAGTAAGAATGTCTACTTGTGCTCAGATTTAAAAAAAAAGCTCAGTTGTAAAATCTGGAGGGATTTAAACATGGAAAAATGCTTTAAAGAAGCAATACACCCCAAATGACAGCTATAAATAAATAGATCTTGAACTGACGCAGGAGTACAATTTCATGAATAACAGGCACTGAAATTTTCTGAAAATCTACACTCTTAGAAGAAAAGCTTTATATTTGGTGTCTTTAACTACGACACGCTAACATTTAAATTAATCATTTGATACAATGCTCTTATTATGTACATGCATGCTTTTACATTGTACTTAAATGCCTGCATATAATTAGATGTGTAATTAATTTTCTGTAATTACATCTATAATTACACTGTTAACCCTTCCCTTACACCTTATGTCCCGAACCTTACCCGTATTCCACTTCAATAGTGGCAAAAGTCTTTTGCAATACAACATGGACAAAATAAGTACATTTCACTTGGGTGTCTTTACCATGTACTCACAAAAACAAATAATATAAAAGGTTTTATAGAGAACTTTAAAGGGTTAATTCAGGCACTGCGTATATAGAACCTATCAGGGCTTCCCTTCACGGAACCATTATGGATTTAGTTTAAACAAATTATTTTAATTAATTTTTAACATTTATTTCAATTTGGTAACAAAGTGTCATATGTTACATGTAGTTACTATAGTAATAACTATAAATTATGCATAATTACTAACCCTAAACCAAACCCTACAGCAAGTACATGTAGTTACTTAATATTACTCAGAACTTAAATGTATAATTACAGTGCAATAAAAATCACCTTAAAATAAAGTGTAACCTTCAATTTTATGAATTAATCAGCTCATAAACATGCTTTATCGGTTGAAAAAAATTAAATAACCCATTCAACATGAATATATTATGCAATCATTAAAAGATGTCTCTCTTTATATAGAACCTTTTTGGCATAAAGGGTTCAAGAGTCTATATAGAAACCCATTAAACCTTTTTTTCCCCCTAAGAGTATGACTAGCAGCAGATTCTATAACCGAAATTTGGGGTTTGAACCAACAACCTTTGGGTTATGAACCCAGATCCTTATTCACTAAACCACACGGCTCTATGCACCTCACTAGATATCAGATTCATTCATAATCCACATTTGTTCCCATTTATTCTCTATTAGCAGTTAGTAAAATGTCAAGACGCCCAGGATTGGAAGTACTACCACAGACGCCGTTTTAGTTTTTGATGGATCTAACCTGTTCTTTAAACGTGGAAAGAGGCCCGGGTGATTTAAGCTCTTTCAATCTCCCTGTCGGTCCAGAAGAAAAATATTTAAAGATGCTTAATATTTTATTTGCAAACACGAAAAAGTGCCTGAGGGCTTTAGATAATGCGTTTCACTTTCCCGCAGTAACTTGATTTATGCCAAGGTCAGATTGCGGCGTGTTTGTATCCAGTGACACGGCGCCGCCGCTCGCAACACAAAGCGGCCTGCCACTCATCAATGCCATCAGTCGGATCAAAAGTGTCGCCAGAGATAAATGAAAAACGATATCAAAACAAGCGGAGAGACAGAAAATGAACAAGAGATTTGAGCCGGCTCTTCATAAACCTACAACGAGCCGAATGAATAAGACGAATCAGGCCGCGGGACACGAGGATAAAAGGTTTATCACGTTCCAAGTGGGTTCAATTTAAGTCTACTTTCCTGAGGAGATTGGAAGAACAACTTCCATGTGGATATTCATAAGATTAAGCTATTACAGTTGAGCTCATTTTGTATTTGTGTGATCTATTATCCGAAGCGCTCAGGTACGAATGCCATGTATTTCATTGGACATTCACACATTTGCGCAGAGCCGTGATCGTTCACACCCTGGTATATATTTTTAGCAGGAATGAATATGAATGAATGCGAATGAATATTAATGAATATTAATAACCCCATTACTAACCCCATTTTGTGTCTGGCATTTTTATTAGTCAATTTTAGAAAGTTTCGTGGTAATGGAGTTTGACACAAATCTACTGACACTTACCCATTCCGTAATTTTTCTGATCCTGGTGCGACCGGGTTTAGGTGTCAGATAAAGAGTGTCAAAATGAAAGTGGGTCAGAATGAGGTAATACATTTGAATTCATGGCACAATATCATTTTATAATTCACCGTAAGATTGTTCTTGGCAGTATGATGATGTCTGTCAGGAGAACTCAGAAACAGCATTTACTACCATTATATTAACATTAGTGCTGCCAATTTAACTTTACAAAAGAAATTATACACTATTGTTCAAGTTCGGGGGTCCGTAAGATGTTTCAGAAGGAAGTCTCTTATGTTCACAGAGACTTCATTTATTTTATATTAAAAAAATCAGTAGAAAACATAATATTGTGAAATATTATTACAATTTAAATTAACTTTTCTATTTTAACATTCCTGTGAGGCAATCATCATCATTATGGCCAGCAGCCATATCTCCCTGTAGCCCAAGACTGGATGCCCACTGAAGCTCAGCAGGGTTGGGCCTGGTTAGTACCTGGATGGGAGACCTCCTGGAAAAACTAGGTCGCTCCTGGAAGGTGTTAGTGAGGCCAGCAGGGGGCGCTCACCCTGTGGTCTGTGTGGGTCCTAACGCCCCAGTATAGTGACGGGGACACTATACTGTCAAAAAGCACCGTCCTTCGGATGAGACGTTAAACCGAGGTCCTGACTCTCTGTGGTCGTTAAAAATCCCAGGATGTCTTTCGGAAAGAGTAGGGGTATAATCCCAACATCCTGGCCAAATTTGCCCACTGGCCTCTGTCCATCATGGCCTCCAAATCATCCCCATACACTGATTGGCTTCATCACTCTGTCTCCTCTACACCAACCAGCTGGTGTGTGGTGGGCGTTCTGGCGCAATATGGCTGCCGTTGGATCATCCAGGTGGATGCTGTGCATTGGTGGTGGATGAGGAGATTCCCCCCTCCATGTGTAAAGCGCTATATAAATGTAAGGAATTATTATTATTCCAGTCTTCAATGTGTCATGATCCTTCAGAAATCATTCTACTGTGCGGATTCTTATTATAAATGCTGAAAAAAGTTTTTTGTATTCTTTGAATTCTTTAGTGAATAGAAAGTTCATATGAACAGCATTTATTTGGAATAGAAATCTTTTGTGACAATATTTTTTTTCTGACCAATTTAATGTCATTGCTGAATACATTGCTGCATTTTTTTACTATTAATTTATTTGTTTGTTCATACAAATGTACGTGTTGCAATCATGTTGGTTTCCTATGGTTGTAAAAAAACTCATACCATTCAAGAAAAGACTTATAAAATTAATTATTTTAGAAATGTTATGTGGTGTAACCAAGTAAAAGGTTATAAACTTTTCCTTATATTTTTAAATACCCTGAATTAATATTTCATGCATATTACACAAGTTAAACCAAATGATATTTTACAATCTAAACAATCCTTGATTTCTCAAAGAGAAGGTGAAATTATTTGGTATTTTATGAGGCTTATTCACCTTGAAACTGCAGGTATCTGATCTTTAAGTACGAAGTTCAAACCTACAGTGCGAAAAATTATTTTGTGCACTTTAAATCAGTTGTAAGCAGTCTACTTCATCGAGTAAATGCACTGTCAAACAAAAATGATTTCAATTTATATTCATAAACTGACAAATCAGGTCAGGAATGTGTTGAGTTTCTCCAATTCAGAGTGGCAAGGTTAATTGATAAAATCTTCAAATAATCTCCTCCAAGTCGATTGCCTACTAACTGCTTTTGATTTGCGCACGATTCTGCATGTCAATTTAATTATACATGTTGAAAAGAAATAGGTGTCATTTCATTTCTTCTGTTTACTTAAGTCTCAATTCCATTTAATGAAGTGAATGTACCCCGATCTAATCATAGTCATACATACTGCTTTATGTCTACAAAGAGAAAAGACCAGAAGACCCACATCATCCACAGACCCTTTAACACAGAGTCACTTCGTCCCGTGGCTGAGTATCTGGCTTTTCCAAATTCTCTGTATTGGTAGATACTACACAGACATGAGTTTGACATATTATAATCTTTAGTGAGTTAGAACTAACCAATCAAGGGCTCTCAACATCTCTCAAGACCAACGCTTCAAAAATCAAGCAACTTACAAAGACTTACAATAAAAAGGCCTGCATAAAACTGTGTAACGAACATTGTTCTAATGAAGATGATTCAGACAGACAGACAGAGAGAGAGAGAGGGATAGATAGTTAGACAGTTTAAACAGACAGTTCAGACCGACAGAGAGGGATAGACAATTCAGACAGACATTTCTGATAGACAGACAGACATAGATAGTTAAGACAGTTCAGAGAGGGATAGACAGGTAGACAGTTCAGATAGACAGAGAGGGATAGACAGTTGAAACCGTTCAGACAGAGAGGGTAGACAGTTCAGACAGACAGAGGGATAGATACTTAGATAGTTCAGATAAACAGTGAGGGATAGACAGTTAGACAAAGTTCAGACAGACAGACAAGGTAAGTTGGATAGTTACAGTTCAGACAGACAGAGAGGGTAGACAGTTCAGACAGAGAAGGATATATAGTTAGATGGTTCAGACAGACAGAAAGGGATAGACAGTTCAGACAGACAGAGAAGGATAGACAGTTGAAACGGTTCAGACAGAGATTGTAGACAGCTCAGACAGGCAGACAGAGGGATAGATAGTTAGACAGTTCAGATAAACAGAGAGGGATAGACAGTTAGACAAAGTTCACACAGACAGACAAAGATAGATAGATAGTTACAGTTCAGACAGACAGAGAAGGATATATAGTTAGATGGTTCAGACAGACAGACAGAGAGGGATAGACAGTTAGACAAAGTTCAGACAGACGGACAAGGATAGATAGATAGTTACAGTTCAGACAGACAGAGAGGGATAGACAGTTAGACAAAGTTCAGACAGACGGACAAGGATAGATAGATAGTTACAGTTCAGACAGACAGAGAGGGTAGGCAGTTCAGACAGACAGAGGGATAGAGAGTTAGACAGTTCAGATAAACAGAGAGGGATAGACAGTTCAGACAGACAGAGAAGGATATATAGTTAGATGGTTCAGACAGACAGACAGACATAGACAGACATAGACAGTTCAGACAGACAAACAGAGGGATACACAGTTCAGACAGACAGACAGACATAGACAGTTCAGACAGACAGACAGACGGATACACAGTTCAGACAGACAGACAGACATAGACAGTTCAGACAGACAGACAGACATACACAGTTCAGACAGACAGACAGACATAGACAGTTCAGACAGACAGACAGACAGATATAGACAGTTCAGACAGACAGATATAGGGATAGACAGTTAGATATACAGAGTGACAGACATAGGGATAGACAGAACATCAGACAGACATCCATCTATCTATCTATCTAGATTTGAATATCAAATACCAACTTCTTGATTCTTTATTAAGCTACAGAAAGCATGTACAACCAAATTAAGTACAGAGTCAGTAGAAAATTATATTATATTATATTCTACACACACCTATTCCTTAGCGCCACCACATCTTTGAACTCAAGGTGTAATCTGAAGTCTAAGGGGATAAAAAAAAATTCCTTCAGCCTTAAAGATTTGTCAACTAATTAACACCTTCTTTACATGGAAGAGGCGCGATTTTACACACAGGAGTTATCTTCTCTCTACAGCTGGTGGGGAAACATTAAAACAAAGAACTCAGAATAGAACGCAGCCATATAGCAGTTCCAGCCATGATGGGCTAATCGGTTCCACTTCAGTCTTTAAAACCTTTAGAATATGCAAGCATTCGCTGCATGTCTACACACTGCAGTTTTTCGAAATGTAAATTCCAGATATATAATCAAGATCAGATGCAACATTTGATGGCTGTAAACACCAAGCAGCTCATGCGAAGCAGGGCTGAAGCTGCCTGAAGTAATAACGACAGATCGTTCAGCATAGCGGGGTTATTTGATGGAAAATGCATGCTAATGTTTTTGCATTGCTGATCCAGCAATGACTCTTTCAACACTGGCTCCGCTGCATGAACACAAAACACGGAAACACAAGAAGAGACCTTGTAGCTTGTATACGGTTGACTTACAAGACTGATCCTGTGACAGAACGAGAAGCAAGGGAACAAAGAAGAAAAAAAAAAACCAAACAAACAACGAAACATCTCACAAGTCAGCAGATGTTCACCAACAACCTTAGGAATATTTCACAGTGAAAATGCATGAATCATTTACTCACCTTCATGTCGTTCCAAATCTTCCATTGAACACACAAAGAGAAATGTTGGAGAATGTGCTGGTTGTGCTTTTCCATGCAATTACAATGAACAGCGAGTGAAAGCTTCAAAAAAGATGAAAAGGCACCATAACTATACTCCAAGTTCTCAAAGCTGCCGTGTCTTATTTCGAAAGCTCACGTATCCAGCAATATTATGTACTCAGGATTGGGGAGTAACGAAATACAAGTAACTTAGTTACGTATTTAAAATACAAAATTTGAGTAACTGTATTTCATTACAGTTACATTTTAAATGGGTGGTAATCAGATTACAGTTACATCTGAAAAGTATTTTAGATTACCAAAGTGATTACTTTGAATTTTAATGTCATTTAAACAGAAATTGGTGATTCTCTGACTCTGACAGTCTGAAAAAGTGGAGTTAAGATTCATGTTTTCCACTGTTTTCATGTTTTGTGATAGTTGTCTGTGAGTCATTTTATAATTCACTCGTCTCTGCAACTTTTTCTCACAATTTGTTTTTTCCCTCACAATTGTGAGTTTGCATTTCACAATTCTGACTTCTTTTTCTCAGAATTGCGAGATTTAAACTCACAATTGCAAGTTGTAAAGTCAGAATTGGGAGATATAAACTTGCAATACTGACTTTTTTTCTTGCAATTGTGAATTTAGTATGTGAGTTTATATCTCATAATTCTGACTTTTCTTAATATTTTCAGTTTATATCTCATAATTTTGACTTTATAACTCACAATTGCAACTTTACATCACACAATTCTGAGGGAAAAAGTCAGAATTGTGAGATAAAAACTTGCAATTACCTTTTTTGTGTTTGTTCCACACTTATTAGTATCCCAAAGTATTCTAAAGTATTTAGATTAAGTTACTAAACATGAGTAATGTAACGAAATACGTTACAAATTACTTTTTAAAGCATGTATTTTGTAATCTGTAGTGAAATACATTTTAAAAGTAACCTACCCAGCCCTGTATGTACTTGAATACACTGACACTATGGGACGAGAACTGAACTGAGCTGACAGTTATTGAACCAAACTGAATCAACACGGATTTAAAATGAATAATGATTGTTAACTCTTACTGCTTTACAGCAGAAATGAACTGTTTGCATCGTTGAATCATCATTTTCCTGTTTATTACTGCTTTGAAACAATCTGTATTGTATAAAGCACTATATAAATAAAGGTGACTTGGACGTGTTCACAAGAGAAGCACCAATGTCCAATTCATGAATGAATCATTCTTTTGATTCAGTCATCTAGCTCACAAAATCAGTCTGAATGATTTATTCATGAATATAACTGATCGGACTACTTCTATGACACTTTCCAAAAGCTTTTTTCATTCCTTTTGAAGCTTGAAAGATTCAGTTTCTCATTCATTGTATTGTTCATTGTATTAAGAAGAAAAGCCAGCACACTCTTTAGAATTTTTCCTTTGCATTTCACAGAAAAAGAAAGCCATATGGGGTTGGAATGACATGAAGGTCATAAAATGATGACAGAACTTTAATTTTTTTTTTTTTTTTGGTACTCCTTTAAGATAACATTTGCTTTCTGTTTGGGTCAAGTTGATGATTCTTTTAAAAAGACAGACGAAGTAACATTAAACGGCACAGAAAAATGGAAGCTCCAAACGCAGAGTGCTTCTCTTTTAAAGGTCATTCTTCCTCACTGGTGTCAGCCTCTTCGTATGGGGAAAAAGTGAAAGGATAAACTCTTCTGACAGCCAACAATGCATTATGTATGGCTAAGCTTTTTATAGGCCTTACTGTGCCACTGAAACATAATTACATATCTCTATTCATCTGTGCATGAGCCAGAAGAATGCGACTTTTAGAGATTTTAGATGCTTCGCTAACTTTTCCATTGCTGCTTATTAGGCAAAGTTTTTTTTTTTTTTTTTTTTTTTTTAAATAGATAACTAACACCAATTTCTCTAGAAAGAGATGCAAGCCTAATAAAGTGGCAAAGAGTTTATTTATTTCTGTCAAGAAATTTGTCCACAATACTTTTGAACTAATGTGAGATTATTCTATAACAAGTACACCAACGATTTTAAATTGGAACAAGTACAAATTGAATAAACATGTCATTATAACATTTTTTTAAACGCAATCGGTACATCAGTGACAAAAAAAATAAATAAATAAAAGAGAGAGAGGGAGGAAATAATAGCAATAGTACTTTCCACTGAATTTAAGGTAAATTAAACATGAATTATCACACTTTATATTGGGTGTCTTTATTTGCAAAACAGTTTTGCTGCTATTGACACCTTTAAGGCTTTTCATTAAACGGCTTTCCATGATTGGCTATCGTCATTGCATAGGAAACAGTATCAACACCCAATCACCATTCCAAATCATTGTGTTTTGAAAATATCCATATAAAACGTGATTTATAGAAAGAATTATGAAATCATTTACTTACAGTATGTGTTGCAGCTGCTCTCAGATCCAATACAGCTGAATGCTTCATATTTCAACAAAAGTTTCTTTGAAAACTCTCCATTATACTGTTTACAAAACAACCGACATGCAATTTAAACTGGACGCATCAAAGCAAACGTTAGCCTTCCACCTGTCCCGTTGTCGGCAGACTCAAGCATGTGGAGTATATCAGAATCTGAACACACATCTGCATAATGTATCCAGTGTAGACCGCAACAGTGATTATAAGGAGTTAAGGGTCAACAGTGTAATTATAAATGTAATTACAGAAATTAATAACATGCAATTATTCTTAAAATATACGCTCACCTAAAGGATTATTAGGAACACCTGTTCCATTCCTCATTAATGCAATTATCTAATCAACCAATCACATGGCAGTTGCTTCAATGCATTTAGGGGTGTGGTCCTGGTCAAGACAATCTCCTGAACTCCAAACTGAATGTCAGAATGGGAAAGAAAGGTGATTTAAGCAATTTTGAGCGTGGCATGGTTGTTGGTGCCAGACAGGGCGGTCTGAGTATTTCACAATCTGCTCAGTTACTAGGATTTTCACGCACAACCATTTCTAGGGTTTACAAAGAATGGTGTGAAAAGGGAAAAAATTCTTGAGGCGGATGGACTACAACAGCAGAAGACCCCACCGGGTACCACTCATCTCCACTACAAATAGGAAAAAGAGGCTACAATTTGCACGAGCTCACCAAAACTGGACAGTTGAAGACAGGAAAAATGCTGCCTGGTCTGATAAGTCTCAATTTCTGTTGAGACATTCAGATGGTAGAGTCAGAATTTGGCGTAAACAGAATGAGAACATGCATCAGTTACCACTGTGCAGGCTGGTGGTGGTGGTGTAATGGTGTGGGGACTGTTTTCTTGGCACACTTTAGGCCCCTTAGTGCCAATTGGGCATCGTCTAAATGCCACGGCCTACCTGAGCAGTGTTTCTGACCATGTCCATCCCTTTATGACCACCATGTACCCATCCTCTGATGGCTACTTCCAGCAGGATAATGCACCATGTCACAAAGCTCGAATCATTTCAAATTGGTTTCTTGAACATGACAATGAGTTCACTGTACTAAAATGGCCCCCACAGTCATCAGATCTCAACCCAATAGAGCATCTTTGGGATGTGGTGGAATGAGAGCTTCGTGCCCTGGATGTGCATCCCACAAATCTCCATCCCACAAATCTCCATCAACTGCAAGATGCTATCCTATCAATATGGGCCAACATTTCTAAAGAATGCTTTCAGCACCTTGTTGAATCAATGCCACGTAGAATTAAGGCAGTTCTGAAGGCGAAAGGGGGTCAAACACAGTATTAGTATGGTGTTCCTAATAATCCTTTAGGTGAGTGTATATAGAATGTAAAAACATTTAGCGCATTGTAGCAAATGATTCATTTAAATGTTAACAGTTAATGACACTTAATATAAAATGGGATTCTGAAAGCATAGCATGGCTGAAACAGCATACTCACTCAGCAAGAAGTAAAAAAAGGAAAAGAAAGAAAAAAAGAAATGAACACAGGTAAGCTCTTATTAACAAAATCTAAATGTAAAGTAGTTTAGAAGAGCCCTTTACTGAACTTACAGTAGTTAGTTGAATCGGCCTGTTTACAAAACAGCTGCAAATTAGAAATCATCTGCAGACGTTACAACCCAGACATGCTGAACTGCACCACTGCCCCCTGGGACTTTATTTAGACTTAGATTAATAGCATAGCTTTGCTGTAGTACACATACGTGTGGGGTCAAGCAGAGAAATGCATTGCTGCAATTGTGGACTGAACTTTTAACCTACAGTAAATAAAAAGACTTGCGTAGCCTCGAGGGTCACTCATACTACGAAACACATTTTCATGTACATTTATATATTGCAAAAAAAAAAAATATATAAAACTCACCATATTAGCAAATCATATTAGTTAAACTGATTTACAAAGTTGTGGATAAAAGATTACTGGAGTACTTTTTAACTAGAAAATTCGATTTCAGTCTTTATAATTTCATGTTTAATTCAATGATTTATTTCTTTGTAATTATTTGTGAAATTTACTAGCAATTGCCCCGTTGCTGGGAGTTTGATTGACAGGCGGTCCAACCAATCATGACCCCGAATCCACCATTTTGTCTGATAAAGCAGTCAGGGGAGTTAGTAGATTAACGTTGGTGAACTTGAACTCGTTCTCACGTCTTTCTTCACTTGAAACAACATTCCTTCTGATGTTCATTCATGTCTATTTGATGCTATAAATGAACTAGTATGAAGAGATGATCGGTTCACGAGCCGCTTGAAGGAGCTACAGCGATCTGTCACGACACATTAAAGAGACATTATACACTATTTATTGTTTAAACTTCTTTAAAAAAATTACAATATTTGATATTAACATTTATTGCCATTATTATTATTTAAATTCATTAAAAAATATGTAATATTATAAAATTGCAATATTAAAACATTCAAACGGTACAAAAACAGATTCAACAGATGAAAACATTATTTAACAGGAAGAAGAATACAGATAGCTATTGCTACTTTGATCAGTTTTTGAGGTTGAAACAAAAGTGAGGTGTCACTATGGGTTTACATGGCAACAATATACTAAAAACTGAAAAGTTTTTCTGTCGCGTTTTTGAAAAGTTTTGTGTACAGACGACAACGCTGTCAAAATGATCCTCATTCACGGATCCACGGAAATGACTAAAAATGCCGTGTTATGCATGCAGGCCAGTAGTTGGCAATGCCACTTTGTAAAGAAACACTACTTGCCTATATACTGAACACGTAATACGCATGTGCATGACGTCACCGTTTTCTCACACGGAAATGATACCGCTATGGCTTTCAAAAACTTGCACTTTGAAACCCGTTCTCAGAAGTTTGCAATTTATTAGACTCCCAAATGAACGGCCAAAACGCATAAAGCTTTCCATTTTGTAGTTAAAAATGGTGTTGCCCCCCAAGTGTCATCCCATCTATCTCTACATAGCTTGTCACACTGAAGCACAGTCAATGACACAAGCCAAAAGCGCTGAGCCACCTTCCAGGCAGGCTTGTGGGGCTGATTAATATTTATAGAAAAACAGCTTAAGGGCAGTCCCCTTGAGAGCTATCATTCCACTTTGCTGCCTAACACTCGCAAAATATATTGACAAGTCCCTCTCAGAGCTGGACCCTGCCCTTTGAAAACCTTTCTAGCCGAGCACACACTAGGCCTTGAACCGAAGCCAGTTCGCTCAGGAAACAAAGTGATGAGAGAGAGACTCTCCCTCTGGCTAGCCATACTAGGCCAATTTACCAATTCCCTCTACTTTCCCATTTAATAAAGTTTCTTCACTGAACATGTCAGAGACCGTTTTATTGCTGAAAATCGATCTTCGTGCCTAGTTCAGCAAAAAGAGAAACATATGTGTGTTCTTATTAGTGTGGTTTGCTAACGCAAGCATCCCAATTACTTCTGATCATAAAGTACTTGCAGTTAGGCGTTTCTCACAATCTTTAACCATAGGTATTAATCTTTAGCACAAACAGTGCTGGACACCTTGTTCTTAATGTAAGAGCGGCACGGCCACTGAAACTTGATTGTGTCGAGGCTTCCGGTCTCATCCGCTTCCAGTTACTTTACCAGTCCGTTACACTTCTTGAAATATATAAATGTAAGGAAAGATGTGCATGTGACAACTCACTAATATTGAAACTCAAAATCACTTAAAAACCCTAATTGTCTTTTTTTATTTATTGACAAAACACATTTTTCCACATCCTGCCTAATGCTGTCCTTCAAATTAAGGCCAGTTTAAATCCCTATATTAAAAATGAAGAAAATAATAAAGAAAGAAAAACAAAAACACAAGCACAGCGTTAACAGATAAGAGGAATGTTCTGCAGGAACACACATTCACTTTGGACACAGTGTCCTGTTTTTATTGTCATTTCTTCACCCTGTAAATGCAAGTAATGTCTTACATTACCTCTGATCGTAAAGTACTTGCAGTTTCTATAACCATAGGTATTAAACTTCAGCACAAACAGTGCAGGACACCTTATTCTGAACAAAGGAGCGGCACGGCCACTGAAACTTGATTGTGTCGAGGCTTCCAGTAACTTTAGGCCATTCATTTATATTATTTTTTAATATATTATTATTATAACCAAATATTAAATTTATATTAAATTACACACCCTTTTTTAGCCCTTAAAGGTTACCACTTTCATAAAATACTTAAAGGATCACCAAAAATAAAATTACTCACGTTATTAATGACATCATGTCGTTTTACACCCGTAAGACTTCAGAACATAAATGAAGATATTTTTGATGAAATCCAATGGTTCAGTGAGTCTCTATTGTCAGCAAGACAATTAACACTTTCAGATGCCCAGAAAGATACTAAAAACACACTTAAAAGTTCATGCGAGTACAGTGGTTCAACCATATTATAAAGCGACGAGAATACTTTTTTGCGCCCAAAAAACAAAATAACGACTTTATTCCACAATATTTAGTGATGGGCGATTTCAAAACACTGCTTTGAAGCTTTACGAATCGTTTGTTTCAAATCAGTGATTCGGTTCGCATATCAAACTGCCAAAGTCACGTGAACTATTGAAATTTCGAATCATTTATGACGTAACGAAGCCTCGTTTAATGAAATCATGTGACTTTGGCGGTCCAAACCATTGATTCGAAACAAAAGATTCGTAAAGCTTCATGAAGCAGTGTTTTGAAATCGTCCATCACTAGATATTGTTTAATAAAGTCGTTATTTTTTTTTTTTGGCGCACAAAAAGTATTCTCGTCACTTTATAATATTAAGCTTGAACCACTGAACTCACATGAACTTTTAAATATATTTTAGTATCTATCTGGGCATCTGAAAGTATTAATTGTCTTGTTGGCAATAGACTCACTATGAACCATTGGATTTCATCAAAAATATCTTCATTTGTGTTCTGAAGATGAACGAACGTCTTATGGGTGTACAATGACATGAGGGTGAGCAATAAATGACAATTCTCATTTTTGGTTGCACAAACCCTTTAACTTACATGTTGACTCTTATCAAACAAATATTTAACGTTCAACAGCAGATATTTTTCCGCTGAATGTTAATAGTCTCCCTCTCTAATGCAACCCGTCTGTTTGACACGCATGCTAGATAAGATACGGATATAACCGTAAAATAGAAGTTTTGCCCTAAAGAAACGTATCAAACAGCACACACATCCGTCAAAACGCCATGTTAAACACGTAGATAATGCGTTAACTAGAAGTTTAAAATAAAGAATTCTCATGTTTTGGGCAGTTTGGCTCACGTACCTTTCCAGCAGCAGCTCACAGTTTCCTCCACTATTCTTAGATGCATTTTGTCCATAGAAATGCGTTATTCAGTGCTGGAATTTGACGCGACTGGCGGCAGTTTTCCGTGCACGTTGGGCAGACGCGACTAATCGATCATGACATTTATTATAGATCATTTCCATTATTGATTAGCCCTACATTTTTGCTTCTTTGATACTTAAATGATCCTGCGTTGTGACAAATGAGGTCAAAGAAATGCACGCAATCTTTCAATTACTGTGCTCATAAAAACTGCAGTAAACAAAGTAAAGTAAAGTAAACCATGTTATATGTGAACTACATTCCAAACACAGTACAAAAAAATACAAAAAAATCTGCATACTGTGGACAGTGTACAGTGCATACAGCAAAAATACAGTACCATGGTATAGTACGCCATTCCAAATACACTCCGTAGCGGAGAGAGTTCTAGAGAGAGGAGTAAGGAAAGAGCGTGGGAGGTTTAAAAGCAAATTAGAGTGGATCAATATTCCTGTCTGACTGGCTCAAGACTTAGTGAAGTGACCTTAAAGTGCTGATATTCTCTCGCCGTGTGTTTCGACTGACACATGATTACGAATAAACAAACAAATGAACATAACTTGTAAGGCCACTGCCAATCTGGTCTCGCGTAGCCAGACCTTCAGACTCATGGCAGAAGGTCTGGACTCAATCGCAGCTTTCACCGGCCAAGGACCGCCCAAAGGCCGTATGACCGACATGTCCAACAACCGATCACAGTTCGTTTTGTTCAGAGTCATGTTTGGGGGTGTGAAAATGTAAAATCGATGTCTCTACAATAACAGACCAGCATGCAATTCATTGAAGAACATTGTGCGAGAATAATTGTGCTGTGAACTTCTCATACTTTTGAAAATCCAGTTAAGATAAGCACTCATTGTCGCAGTCAAAAACATGACGGCTGTCTTCTTCAGCTAGGGGGTTTGGCGTCACAACAGCTTTGTTTCCAGGTGGATCATTGATCTTCTGCAAATCCTATAGAATTCAAACAATCGGAAAGTTTTTCCCATTTTGTGTGCCTTATGGCTCAGACGTGAAGCCAACGGTCCGTATTTTCTTCATATTTAAAATTGAGTGAAACATTGTTACTGAAACACCAATATTTTTAGCATAGCTATTTTTGGAACAAACACATCAGCACAAAAAGGACTGTCTAAACAGTTTACACAGAAATTCCTTGTGCTTAGAGGCTCATTGCATCAGTTTCGGTCTTTGGAAGCTACTTTCCAGCGTACAGTCACCCAATAGTTCAGTCATTCAGTCCAGAAAACAGAGACCGCACAGTATTGAGTCATATAAGCCTTTACTGTAGCTGATCATTTCCATTGTCAGTTTCATTTCTCACTGATTCAATTTTCTTAAATGGCCACCAATAATTATCTGCAGTGTCTGCACAGTGTTTCTGCATGACCGCACCCTCTTTATGAGAACAGGCCCATGAGCGGGGGCCGAATTCCTTAGTAAGCCTTTTAATTGTGTGAGCGTAATTGCTGTTGTATTAGACGGCTTAGCATATCCTTCATTTCAGAATTAGAGTTGATTTTGCCTTAAGACCCTCTTTCTTTCAAAGATGTACTGTATATATATATATATACAGCTCTGGAAAAAATTAAGAGACCACTGCAAAATTATTAGTTTCTCTGGGTTTACTATTTATAGGTATGTGTTTGGGTAAAATTAACATTTTTGTTTTATTCTATAAACTACTGACATTTTTCCCAAATTCCAAATAAAAATATTGTAATTTAAAGCATTTATTTGCCAAAAGCAACAACTGGTCAAAATAACAAAAAATATGCAGTGGTCTCTTAATTTTTTCCAGAGCTGTGTATATATATATATATATATGGGATGGAACTCCAAATGTGTTTCTAAAATAATGAATACAGAAAAAGCCTATTATGAGTCTTTCTGAACACGTTTAAGTTCTGTCAGAATGATCCCATTTATGAGCTAATATGTGATACCTATGGGGAAACTTTCTTGTTACTGAGCACAATATTTTTTATTGAGCACAATAAAGTGTAATTATGAATATTATAGTGAAATGTAGCATTGTAAACTGTTGATAAAGTGGCAGAAAATACTACTTGTTTAGCTGAGGAGATAGTTTATTTGCAGTTGCACAAGTCTACCTAAAATTATAAAAAGACATTGCTTGAAATAAAATAAACATTAACTTAAACGTATTTTATTCCAGCTAATCGCCAGGGAACATTTCTCATTTCTGTTTAGTTCAAGTTGTTTTAGACTTAAACTAAATGAAAATGAGAAATGCTCCCTGGCATCTAGCTTAATTTATGCTTAAGTTTAGGTTTATGGGGAAAAAAACTAATAAAAATGGCTAATAAAATGAATAAAAACAACTAAATAAACAACTTCATACAAAAACTATATAGACATTTAAAAAAATAACAACAATAGACAAACACAACACAATGACTAAAACTTTAGCTAAAATTTTAAGTAAAACTTTAACTGAAAACAGAAATAACAACAAAATATTAACAAAAACTATAATAGTATATAAAATGTTAAATTAGTAAAATTACACTGGTTTAAAATAAACGGCCAAACTAAATGTCCCATCATTCACTCTGGTTACACAGGAATTATTAATAAAGTAAAGTAAAGTAAAGTAAAGTAAAGTAAAGTAAAGTAAAGTAAAATAAAATAAAATAAAATAAAATAAAATAAAATAAAATAAAAACAATGTGCATTGTTTGCTCTTAATTATGTTACGTTACAGCAAAAAAAATCCTTCCTGTATTAAGTCAGGAAGTGAAAAAGAAAGGAAACCTCATTTTATTCCAATCAATAAACGCACATTACTTCATAATTACAATTTACAAACTCATATATAGGAACTTCCCAGCAAGACAATAAATTAAACTGAAGGAAAATTATATCCTGTTCAGTTAATGTTCACACAAAGTCTGATGAAAGTAAAAAAGCAATTTAAATCACACCAAATTCTATTCCAAATTTTCACCATTCCTTGAACAATGCTTTCACATCACAATGAATTATTTGGTATCCAAACAATAAAAAACAGCCTAGACTTATTTACAAAAATGAATAAATAAACACAAAAAACAACACCATCATATTATAGCAGTGTAATATTTTGGGCACAGTTTGAAGGGTTCATAAACATTCAATTTCACAGTCGGTCAGTGCTCCAAATGTGATTTAAAAAAAAAAAAAACAAAGCAAAAAAAATTTAATACGGTGAAAAAGATGTTTTTACATTCAGGCAAAATAATCACTTGTATGTTTTGCACTAAAACATAAGAGGAATTATATTTTGGTTTAATATATTGTTTAATTTTATATGATTAATATTATTATTAATTATTGTATTAATATTTATATGTATAAATTTACTTATTTCATTTAGGGCATCATAAAATTAAATTGGAAAAGGCCTTAAAAAGGTAACACATGTAACGGCCTACTTACAGTTGTCTCCGCAAATTAAGTATTAAACTACTTTAAAGATAAATTATTTTAACAACCCATTTAACATTGGACCGAATCAGTTAACCGCAACAGGGAAATTATGATTCAGGCCATTTTTCTGCATTTCCTCTTTACGCTTACAATGCAAAACCATTTCGCAATGAGTAACTGCCGTCCAATCGTCCAGAAACGACCTAATGTACTTAATCTGACCTAGTATTATATGACTCTCAGTGATTAACGCCTTGGAACATTACGTAGCAGTTATTCCAACAAAAACATTCCTAACGTAACGAGTGTCGCAGCCTGCGTGACATTCAAGCGCAGTCCTCACTTCTGGTGTCCTTTCAATAGCAAATCACTGGGGTCTAATTACCTGCAAATTAACTGCCATTTCACCATCTTGCATAAGATTATGTGCCACATGATGAAACGCCACTGGGGAGTCTAATCTGAAGAGAGGAATCCATACATGCAGAAAATGTGGGCGCCACTTTGTTAGTCTGATAGCAGGAAAATATGTGACGGCTGTCACAAGAAGTGGCCGGATAATGTAACTCTCAAACACCGTAAGTACATCTTATTATTTACATGTCACTTTGTTCTCCGTTCCCACTGCTTTGTGTAGTGGCCTTGTCTCTCATTTCTGCCTTATATTTGTCTTGCATGCACACACACACACACGCACGCATGCTCTCTCTTCCTCGCTTCTCTCTCGCTCGCATACACACTCAATCCCTGGAGTCTTTTTCGACAGAAGAGGCAGATCTGCCACAGGACAGAGTGGGTTTCGTCAGCGGCCCAGGCTTAGTCACTACCTTTATTTTCCCGCTCTCTAGAGCTGAGGTTGCAGCATGGCCACTGGAGTTCAATGCTGCCCGGCAAAACGACTGAATCGCTCTCCATAACAAACACAAAATGTGTCACTTCTTTGTTATATGATGCAACCTTCAACACATGATGCGGCTGAAAATATAGCTTTGCTCACGACGACCTTTAAAGTCAGCATGAAAACAAAATTGAAGCTAATTCTACAAAGCATTTGAACCAAATGATTTTGGTTTCAGAAAAAGTCACATGATCAGTGTTTACATTATCAATCGTTAGTGCCACTTCAGTGTACTTGTGCATGTCCATATGCATTTTATACCTAGTTCTGTCATGAAACTCTAGACTTAGAGGTCTTTACATGCAATCTGTAGCCAATGAGATTGCTTGCTCAACATTTAAATAGTCTGGTTCAATGATCGCTGTAGGCAAGTTTCTCTGAAATCCTCCACCTCCCCAGCTCCACCTGCCTAAATCTGCTACGGGGTTCAGTGTAGCAGAAATAGTGCGCCAAGACCAAATACATTTACACATTGTCGTATTCATTAACATGCCACAACTACTGACAAGAGCTGCCATGATTAACATGTAGTTAGTATTATTTTGTAATGCTGAATATCTTAAAAAAAAATCAAATAAATGTATTAAACAGCTTGCTTTGGGGATTTAAGACAAGTTGGATGTTATTCAGTAGTTGTGGCATGTTAATGAATACGACAGTGTTAATGTATTTGGTCTTGGCGCACTATTTCTGCTACACTGAACCCCGTAGCAGATTTAGGCATGTGGAGCTGGGGAGGTGGAGGGTTTCAGAGAAACTTAAGAGGCCATTAAAAATTAAGACATTTTCTAAGAATTAAAATTCACATTAAAATTTTTCCTTGTCTTCTTGTAAACAATGCAATTCATCTATGCATGTTATTCTGAAGAACAGTAAATGTTTGTATTTATAATGGCTAATCAAATTGTAAAAATTTGCTCATCTGAAACAACTTTTCTTTTCGGCTGAAATCATTTAGACCGTACAGGTTACTTGGATAATATTAACCAATAGCTGAATAGCTACTTCCGGTCTGGCTCAATTCTTGCTATACTTTGTAATTTGTCACATTACAGAAATAAAATGGTTTGTAAATGTTATTTTACATTGACGTCGTCGGTGAAGAGTGAGATTTCTTTGCCACTATTGCAATCAAAAGAAACAAAAATACTAAACGGCCTCCCATCTGCCATTGGTCAGATACAAAGTCAGCCCCGCCCCCGATCTCACGCCATTGGTTAAGCCAACTGTTTGTGCCACTGATGAATAGTCTCCACCTTTTTCAACACAGATGTCCTTTGCTGAGAATGTGCGAGACTTCTGATTCATTATAAGCTATAGTAAGTAGTAGTAATATATTAAAGTAATATGAAATAAGCAGCATAATGTAAAATTCAAGTAAAAAATGGCTGTACCTGCTCTTACGTTAAAAATAAGGTGTAGACCATGAGCATGCATTAAGAAAAGAAAATGTAAAGGGTCTTTTTTATTTCATTTTTGATAAAAAAAAAAAAAATTCTAAATATGCACACTATGAAAATGATCAATTTCATCAATATTTCCAGAAAATATTGAAGAATATCAGAAATGTTGCAGACCAGATTCAAACTTACATTTGAACTTAGCATCACAGCTCAAAGCGTGCACTATTTTCCCATGCAACTACAATGTGGCTACACTAAATGAATTTATTTATGTATTTAGATTCACAAAATTATCAGGAAGGGGATGGAGCTGGATTCAAACCTGCATTCTCCACATGAGCACCACAGCTCAACTGCTGCACCACAGCACCTACTAATGGTTTTTAAATCGAGAATATGCAGTACTACCATACTTTAGCATCTGTTCTCTAAATGTAACATCATAACTCTCTCTGCATTGTCATTAGCGAGGTCTAGATTCAGAGACGGGCTTTTATATATATATATATATATATATATATATATATATATATATATATATATATATATATACAAGTGTTAAGCCTGAAAAGCCTCAGCAATCTTATAATGGCTCCAATTTCCTCTATTAGTCCTGGAAAGAAGCTTTAATAATTTCCAAGCACACATAATACTCACTTGCAAAAGAACACCTTGTAAGATCTACGGCCGACATACTTCAGACAGACAGGCCGTCCTAGGAGGTGTTTTTCCAGACACCTGAGCGGAAACGTATGAGGCGCATTCAAGTTTGTGACAGTAAATTAAGCTCCAACAACAAAAGCTGAAATCCAAGACTCATGCAAGGAGATTGCGATTAGCTTCCAGTGACTTACGTGAATCATCACAGAAATTGCTACATGTGTAGCGTGAAATGCGGGACACAATGGACGCACTGTTTCCATCAGCACAAGAGAGGTAACATGAACCTCCATCCTCTCTGGAAAGCGGCTCAAGTGCACATATTAAGGCCTCCTCCTTTCACACGAAGCCCTCTCTCCAAAGACCACTTCAAGAGCAGATTCTGCCTGATATGAACAATGAGATCCTCCAGCAACAACAAAAAAAGCTGCTATTAATAGGAAACATCAGGCAGGCCTTTCAGGGAAGAGAAAATAAATCAATATCATACAAAGATGTTCATTAGCGGTGTCTGCTAAGGCAAGAATCACTATTGCTCATATTTAGGGTCAGGAACTGAACAACCTCCTGACCTGAAGCATTAAACTTTGGCACATGGGTTAATGACAAGAGTGTCCAAAATGAAGAAAATGGTATCTAGGTTAAAACACACAAAATAAAGCTTTGTGAATTGAAATTTGAAAAAAAATTCACAGAGAAAATTTTTTTGTGAGTATTTCCTGAAATAAAAAGATCTAGATAAAAAAATATCATGTGACTGTCCCATGCAACTCTGGCTCTGTTAGTGCTAAAAATCTTCTTTGTAAAATCTAGTTTGTACCAAGTTATTAGAAGGTTTTTCGTATTACTTCTGAAGAAAATAATAAAAAAGATTAGGCTAATAAAAAAGTAATAAAATAATGTGTCATAGCCTAACTAAAAACAAGATTCTCTTTTCAAGAATTTCATTCTTTGAATGAAGCGTTTTCCTTATTATGATATCAAAACAAGTTGTATAAATCACCTTGATTTGCGCACCAAAAAAAAAAAAATTTAATTTTTGTTTTTTATTTATTTATTTATTACACAATAAATAAAATAAAACAAGTTTAAAACACACAAAATAAAAAGTATTAAAATGAATTTTTATTCAGAAATGCTAATCAGTAAAGATGTAATACGTTTGTGAATTTTGAGATTTGAAAAAAATTTGCAAAGAAAAAATTCTTTGCGAAAGAAATAAAGAAATAATATGAATATTATGTCTTTACATCATTAACTCTGATTTTGGAAGAAAAGTAAACCAAAAAAAAAAAAAATCTTTTATACATCTAGCTTAAAACAAGTGTGCCAAGTAAACATTCTTTAAAAATGCAATCTTTGTATTGTTCCTGAAAAAATACTTACCATTTGTGCTAAACATCACAGGTCCCTATGTAGAAAGCAACTAGCAATATTCAACCGCAGAGATCTTCAGGCAAACTCCCACAACAGGTTTTCATATGGACAAGCGGCATCCACATATTTTTGTGAGAATCATCAGTTTTCTCTGCATCCAAACATCCCTTACAAAGGTGAGTCGACGCAGGAGGCAACGACCCCACGGGATTGTGGGAGGCAGATGTTTTAGGCTCCAACACAAAAGGTCCTGAGGTCGAAAAGCCGAGTGTCGACTGTTATCAAAACACAACGCCGCAAAAAGCATTCATCTCCTAACTATTCAACCAATTGGCCAACAAAGAAAAACAGTTGGTATTAAACACATCCATGTGAATCTTTTTCTTTCCTGAGATGAGTAATAAGGTCATTTACAGGCCATGAGGTGCATTAGCATCGCTCAAACAAAACAGACAATGCCACACTATACAAGGATAAATGGAGAAGGCTCAAGTCTGACCTCACTCTGGCACAGTACTGCTGATGATGGCAAATAGCCAGTAATTGATTAATTACCCAGCGTTCAAAGGCAGCACTTCGTTCGCATGTCAACCGATGCTAACCCATCATTTGTTTTACCATTTCAACGTTGCAAAATGCTATTTTTCAAAGCGGCTTCAGCTTTCAGCTGACGATGGCGTGGTGATCTGCAGTTTGGGGGATTTTTCTAAGGGTAAAAAGTAACTTCCCAGAGGTAAACTCAATGTATTGCTCAGAGGTTTCTCTTTCAAATCTCATTCACTGGAGGTTTAAGTTTTCAGATTTTATCTATGCAACTTTTTAAATCACCAAAAAATTCCAAAATTCCTTTGGATTCTTAAAAATTGCTGAAGTTAATAATTAATTTATGTTATGGCCAATCATTTTAAAATGTATTCCTCACTTGTAAGTCGCTTTGGGAAAAAGAATAAATCTAAATGTAAACGCTATAAGTGAATTTAGGCATCACCACATCATAATGTACATGTACTGAAAAATGGATCTTCCTTTGGAAAATCAATAAAGATTACATTTAAAAGTGTTATTAAACTATCAAGGTTTTTAAATATTCATTTTAAGTGAGCGTTAGATTAAGTCGAAGGTAATGCAAATGTAAAACAATAAGTGAAATCAACACACAAAAATACGGAAAATGAGAATCAACACCAATGGTAATAAATACATAAGGTACCAACAATATATTTACATTTAGCCTATGCATTTGGCAAATGTTTTTTGGCATTGTATCTAGGTACACATTTTTATCATTTCTTGCTTTCCTTGAGAATTGAACCCATGACCATGGCGTTGTCTTTTGAGCTCCAGAAAAGCAATATTGTCGCTGTCTGGCAGAAATCATTTATCTCCGTCTGTGTGTATATATACATATATATATATATATTTTTTTTTTTATTTTTTTTTCCATAAATAATTAAAATTGGTCTATCTGTGGGTTTTGAAAATATTTAACCAATGAAAAGTTTTTTAAAGAGCTTGTGACTAAACCTTGTAACTCCATTGGATACTTAAGCTGCGGGTAAAACTGTGCTTCGCCTTTTGGACCGTCTCTGTTTGTTTCCAATGCAAGGGTAAATAAAGTACTGGTCCTTTGAAAAAATACAGTGTTTTCTTTACTCAAGAAACACTAAATATATAGGCTATTGTTTTATGTATTTGAGGAGCGGCGTGTTTTAGTCTAGCATTTGTCATCGAGTCATAGCAATACTGTCATAAATAGCCTGTGTGTAACACTTTATCTTTTATAACATGAGATTTTGTTAAAATGACAGAAAAAATGTTGTAAAATGTTAATAATGCAAGTATCTGACCATAAAGCCCCAATATCAACTTTGACGACACAGATTTTAATTGTTTAAAAAAAAAAAAAATAGTGTTTTTCAGTTTCCTGAAAAGGTTTTGGACATACAAGGTTTTTACCTGACAGTGACAATATATGATATTTATGAAGATCTCGAGAGAAAATGCGAGCTTACTGGGGTCTTTTTCCTCAGTAAACATCTGAGAAACTAAAGACTTAAGCAAAAGTCCCCATGTAATCTCATTGCTGCCAAGGAGAAACAACTGAGATTTTCTTTCCTGGGGGTTTACAAGCAACCCTGCCCCTCTCCTTTCTCAGGGAAAATCAAAACCTTCCTAAATAGATGCTTTTATGCAAAATATGGATTTTTTTTCATTCTTGGAGTAAAATTACTTGGCAGTCAGCATCCCAGATTGGAGGGAGTATACCTGGAGAAATTGCATGGGAAAAGGTGCCCAGACTACGAAGTAGGATCTCTTGAAAGTCATTTGAATGTAAATGTGGCAGCTGTTGTTCCTGATCCCACTTTTAGAATACACAATGTCCAAGCCCACTGGAGTGAAGAAAAAGCTTTTCTTTCCCCCCCAACACACAGAAAAGCTAGAGTCACATTTCATAAAAACACCCAGCTACACTTCACATTTAAAAAGTAATGCCGCAAAGCCCTGACAGCTGCGTAGCCATACCAAGAATGTGTCTCCTTCAATGAGAATTTTCCCAAGATTAACCAAGTTTCACTAAAGAAAAAAAAGGGAGAGAAAATTCCCTCATTCAGCAACTTGCAGCCCTCATTCAACAAATCTCAACTGCTCAGTTGACCAGTCACCGTTCAGTGATTCTGGAAATGAAGGGGGCTACGGAATATTTTTTTTTTCCCCTCTTCCAACTTTCAAGACCAATAAAACGTTGTTATCTCGACAGGCTGCCATTAGCCTTATGTACGATAAATCACAGCATGACAGACTGCAGCTACGACTAAACATAATGCTGCGGGCAAGCAAATACGCCCCCAGCACCCTTTGCACTCATCATCGCCATTAATAGCGTTCATGTTGAGAAGGTGAACGGGAAGGCTGCGTTCATAAAGACCGACTAATGCACCAACAGTACCAAATGACAGTGATTTATACGCCGTCTGAGTGGGACAAAGCAGAGCTCTGGTCGTTTGAGCGTGCGAAAATTAGCGGATTCCTCCCGAAACAAGTGACCGTGACAATGAGCTTCATTTACAGTAAGATCTTCTCTTCCAGAGCGGCACGCCGATAAAACAAACAGAGGTGGAAAACAAAGATGTATTGTTTTGATTGAGGCATTGTAGAGTCGCGAGTAAGACCTTTTTGAGTGCTAATTACCGGAAGCCACGGAAGCTGTTGGTTGTTTGTCTTTGCAGGATTTCAGGAGGTGGTGTTATTTCAGGCAATTATCACACACACACAAAAAGCCACGGTAAGGACTTTTGCTTAAATTGCAATTTAAAGCATTTTCATCTCTTGAAGGGTATTGATAGAATAGAACTGGAATATATTATAAACATAAAACACACTTAATATTATATACAGGCCTATATATCAAAGGGAAAATCATTAGAAATACAAATAATTAACATCTCTGCATTTGTAAAGATTTCACATATCTTGCATTTCTACAGATTTTGGATTCTAAAACACTTTTATGAAATAAAAAATACTCAGTACTTGCAAGTGAGTTTTATGTATTAGGCATCTTTTCAAATTTCTTGCATTTATATATTAAATAGTTTAGAGTTTTGTGAACTAAAACCCATACTAACATTAGAAGAAAGATGCCAAATATGACCTAAAAAAATAACATTTTTAGCATTAAGCATATTTTTTTAAAGATTTTACATTTTTTGCATTTTAAGGATTTCACATTTCTTACATTTCCAAACATTTAGACTTTTGTCAATAATTCAATACTATAAATACATTATGAAAATAAAGATGCCCAATTTTATACATTATGATTTGCATGATCACATTTCTATGAAAGTCAATTTCTGCAAACTGAACCCGATTCTATACTTGCATTAAAATAATTTAACAAAATATTTATAATGCAAAGAATGTATTTTTTGTCACATTAGGAATCTTTTCTAAAGATTTTTGTCTTGCATCTCCAAGCATAAACCTTTAGATTTTCTTAAACGATATCCAAACATATTACACCAGTATTTGAGTTGTTTTGTACTGCTTTTGCATTGTCTTCTTCACTGACTGTGTGCAAAAACAAATATACAAAGTAACATGCTATCACATGCACAAATTACACATTTGATTCATTCATGAGAAGAAAAAAAAGAAATCCTGCAGGAGACAAATGCATTTATTTTTTAAACTATCTTACAAACTGACAAGTGGCCATTAGGACAAATTGGCGTTTATGGTAGCCATTGCTTTTAATCTTGGTGAATAACGGGGGTGATGGTATTTACAGCACTATAAACTGACACACAATAAAACCCTAATTGCATTAGCAGTCAGTGAGGGTCACACAACTCTCACATTGATCTCAAATGGACCGAGCACACAGTAGGTCACCACTATAATGCAGTTCATTGATCTGATTTTGCGTACATGTTTGTTCATAACCACCCCAATACACCACAATTTATTCCCCTTACTTTCCTTACTACCCAACAATGCACTTAACTTTAGCTTATGGAAACACCGCTACTCTGTGTTGTCGAAAGGATCTGGCACAGTATTACAGTTCTGATTACGTTATTCATAATCTGATGACAGACCTCTGCTTTCTGCTTCAGAAAACTAATGCCTTGATGTCAAAAGCAAATGTATCTAGGCTGATACTTCTTGGTAGGATTGTTTATCCCTTTAAAGCCTCCTTTTGAGCCTCTACTGGACTGCAAACAGCATAAACTGAAAACATATTTTACAAAGTTTTAAAGCTTATTGGAGTAGGTTTCACAAAAAATTACTATTTCAGTCTTCCTACTTCAAAATTTGCATTACTTGGTAATTATCTGTGAATTTATTTATAATAGCAATTGAAAATTGAGACTGAAAATGGTTTCCTACACCAACATTTTAGCACATATAAGAGGACTGTTTAACAGAATTTAAAAAAAACTTGTTTGTAACAACACACTCTTACGACAACTCATAAGTTTTGCCGAATTACTACGGAATACATATGAATTTTTGTACAATCTGCTTACACCCCACTGAGGCTCAGCTTTAGAGGTGGACCTTCAAGCTACTTTTTTGTACTAATTCAAATGAAAATCACCAACTTGTAAAACAAACGCTTCAACAACGATTTTGGTTAGCCAGTGTCAACAACACTTTCTCTTGAGATTGGGTTGGTTTTCAGTTTTCTGCAAGAACAGCCCTCATCTTCCATTGGTTGGGTAAACGGATAGCCATGCCCCTAAACTCACACCATTGGTTGAGCCAATGTTGCTTTGTTAGGCTGATAGTGCCAAAGCATTTACGTTTTTTTTTTTTAATGGGGAAGGAACCTACAAATGGTTTATTATTTAGTTGCTTCTGCATTTAATTGACTCTTCGCCGGCAGTTTAACTGGATTAATCAAAACCCTAAATCCGCCATTTTGTCCGACAAAGCAGTCATGGGAGTTAGTAGAGTAACGTTGGTTAACTTGAACTTGATAAATTGTGTGTACTCACGTCTTTACGCGCTTGAAACAACATTCCTTCTGATGTTCATTCATGTTTATTTGATGCTATAAATGAACTAGTATGAAGAGATGATCTTGAAGGAGCTACAGCGATCTGTCTCGACACATTAAAGAGACACTATACGCTATTTATTGTTTAAACCGTTTCATATCAAAAGTAACCTGCTCTGTCTTGTCTGTTGACACGTTGCCAGAATCCTCTTTGCTCCGGGATGTATTTTTCACTGCGTGAGTACATGATGTGTGGCGTGAGAGCGCATAGCTTGTCGGACATAGCAACAGTAACTAAAGGGGGCGGGTCTTTGCGAAGGGTCAATTATACAATCACAAATAAAAAGGAAAACTGAATAATTGTGGACTTGCTGAAAGTCTCAAGTCCCAAAAGCAGGCAAATGGCCAAAAAAACAGTCCAACGTTTTTTTTTTTTCTCACCACGGGTGTATCAGATTATATTTCTGAGCTGTGGTTGAGCAGGAAAAACGCCTCACTGCACAAGAGTCTTGTGAAGACAGTGATCAGATGTGTGTAGCACTGCAGGGATAAAGAGGCCTGGCAGGGGTGCAATTCTGGGGCTCCTTAATAAGAGGAAGGTGCAATGAGCAGCACTTCACGCCGTGTGTCCACCTTCCATTGATGTCTACACTCCTTCACAATAGCTCAGCTATGAAGCCTTATTACACGAGAGACTCCGCATCCCTCCCGGAAAAAGAGTCACTGGGGAGCTCAAGCAATTCATCGGTCAGTTTCCATCATTCTTTCGTCTCATTGCGCTTCCTCAGATGGCTTCAAACAAGTCATTTGCTTATGAAACCAAAGCAAACCCAGAGGAAAGAGCTTGGACTATTAGAAAATGGTGGATCCATTAGCAAAATATCCAAATTATGTAATATCATCCACCATAAAGTCCACATACAAGTTAATTTTCATAAAGATCACTTTTGAGAAGTAAATGAACATTGCATAATGTAAAAAGAGAAATGATTAGAAGTTGATAAAAGAGAAGAAATTAGCCTGATGTTTTTCTTCGTTCTCTTTGTAAGGGCGAACAAAGGGAGAGTTGCCCGAGCTTTTCTTTTCATGGAAATCGCTTGTGTGGACCATCCCAGAGTCCTCATCAACTTGGACCATGACAACCGGGAGAATACAGGGCCGTCCTCGAAAGGTCAAACCCATGGGACCCACCAACTTCAGACTCATTTAGTACCACTGAACAACAGAACTTGGGGTCTCTCGAATTTAACCCCATGAAGCACGATACCTTCGCCAGGCACAAAAACTTAAGTCAGTATAAAGTTTACAACGTAATATATTTCAATAAGGTCTCATTTGTTACCCTTAATGCATTAGCTAACATAAAAATACATTTATTTTACAGCATTCGCTAATCTTTTTATTCAATTATTCATTGTTCATGTTAGCTCACAGTGAGTTAACTAATGTTAACAGAACTTTTGATTTTAAAAATGTATTAGTAAATAGGCGATAAACATCAACTAAGATTAATAAATGCTGTAAAAGTGTTGTTTATTGTTAGTTCATGTCAACTCAAGTAAGTAAAGAGTTAATCATGTTGTTCAAAACCTGTAAGACTTTCATTCATCTTTCGATCAGGAATGAAGATGAAATCTGAGAGCTTTCTGACTCCATTGACAGACAACGCAACTAACACTTTCAAGCCCCAGAAAGGTAGTAAAGACTTCATTAAAGTACTC
Source organism: Zacco platypus (assembly GCA_038088235.1). Classification (NCBI taxonomy): domain Eukaryota; kingdom Metazoa; phylum Chordata; class Actinopteri; order Cypriniformes; family Xenocyprididae; genus Zacco; species Zacco platypus. The sequence goes on from CM076076.1 coordinate 30,779,250, forward strand.
CATGCATTGAGCCGATCTCCAGCACGTGTTGATGCAACAGCAGACATCGTTACGTCACGCATTGAGATTAATATTTTGTAATTAAAGTGGTAAATTAAAGCAAATAAAGCATTCGCGTCACTTCATGAAATTGATGGATTACATTAATGAAGTCTTTACTACCATTCTGGGGCTTGAAAGCGACTGTCAACCAAGGGACAGAAAGCTCTCATATTTCATTAAATGAATCCTCATTTGATTTTAAGGTGAACGAAAGTCAGATTTGGAACAGCATGAGGGTGAGTTCTGACATAATTTTAGGGTAATCTATCAATTTAAGGTAGTCTTCAACTGTACAAAAGTGTGCAGAGCCAATGGAGCTCTTGATCTATTCGCATTGGCAGAGAAAAAGCTACCTTGTCATATTTTGTGCACTTTAACCAAATGCTTCCTTGATCATTTTAGTGGATGTATGAAGTCAGTTCTCCACCAGTTCCCACAGGAGTTCCAGCAGATCTCTAGTTAATCACTTTAACTATGAACGTTTGACAACCACAAAGGGTGCAAATACTACACCTTCTTTTATGATTTAAAACCCAATTTGAAAGAGTGCTTAATCGTGCCATCTTCCTTTAGAGTAAATTTTATTTTATGTTTTCTAATATAATTCCATATGCCATTTTAAGTGCATTCAAAGAGATTGTGTATCTTTATGCATATTGTATAAGAAGAGACATCTCTTCTGTCAATCTACTGCAGCATCAATGTTTCAACAGCCCAGCTGTTATGAGGAATCCACATGTGCGCTGCTGAATAAAAAACAGATTTAAAAGCTTTATATTCAATCCAATAAAAAAGAAACACTAGTTGCAGTTCACATTTTAACTACCAGTGTTAAAACGTAGCTACCGTAGTACAGTCAGTGCATGCATGTTCTGCCAATATCTGCCATTATTTCCATAAAATACAACAGCATTAGCCACGAATGACCATCACGCCCTCACAACAAACCCCAAATAGGAGAGTAGGAGGTAAAACAAGAACTGTAAATGCTTCACGGGATCAATCTGGATACCCCACTGCCAAAACAACAATGCTAACAAAACTAAGTGAAACACTATCTTCTCTATATCCCTAAACTAGAGTCATCCATCCACATTACACCCTTAGACCATACAGGAGTGAAACATGCAGCAGTAAGCAGGTACACCCTCGGCCCATTAATATGGGACGGATGTTGAGTTCGAATGCTGGAAAATGCCCCAAATCCCCCAGTTAATGATAACAAACTTCCATTTAGAAGGTTAGAAGAAGGCGTAAAACACACTGAGATATGAATCATTTATCCTTAAGCAATAATTAATGGTTTTACATGGTAACAGAGTGCAGCCAAGCCCTCTTTACTTTGCGCTGCCCTTCCACGCTGCAAGTTTACAAGCTGCTCCATAATAAATAACAGAGGAGGCTGTGCGTAATAGTATCGAGCATCCTCGCGCACAGCCCAAACCAAACGCTCCAGCTGTTTCTGCAACAACACGCACTTTTCTCTTCAACACACATCTCACTCACCATTGCTGAAGAACAAGGCGTCTTTGGTCGCTTTTCCGGAAGGTGTTACGCTCTTAATAACGGCGTCTCATCATCTTGGTCTCCCGTTTGTAAAATGGATAGGAGGAAAAGATGTCCAGGGCGCCGCATAGAGAGAGAACGAGAGAGCGCGCGCGTGAGAGAGCAGTGCGCATGAATAAGACGAGCCGTGTGTTTTACTGCGGAGAGCTGGAGGGCGAATAGCGTCCGTGTGCTGTAGTGCTGCTGAGTCCGTGAGCGCTTGCAGTGGGAAGCAGTGCAGCAGGCTGGAGGCTGGAGGGAATGCCGAGGAATGACAAGCGGCTTCCACCATCCACAGTCGGCTCGTACCATGTGTGCGCACGGGAGGGGGGTACGCGCGTGATTGATCGCGAGCGCTTTTTTTTTAGTAGTGCTACATTGGAAACATTTTAGTAAAAACAAAATGTAAAAATTTAAAATAAATACTTTGTGTTTGATGACATGCAAATTACCTTACCGTATACGGTAAATGTGATACAGTAAATTTACTGTATCTTTAATTGTTTCTATTTACTGTAAATTAGCTTACAATTTACGAAGAAAAATATACGGTAAGGTAGTTGGCATGTAATCAAACACAAAATATTTATAACAAATCATACATGTATTTGGGTGAAATTACAATTTCTTGACAAAATATAAACTGTACATTATTTTCATTCACAAAAACATCATTTTAAATTTAATTGCCTTTTAAAATATATTTTTTCTTCGTAAATTGTAAGCTAATTTACAGTAAATAGATACAATTAAAGATACAGTAAATTTACTGTATCACATTTACCATATACAGTATGGTAGTTTGCATGTAATCAAACACAAAGTATTTATTGTAAGAGGCTGGAGGGAATGCTGAGGAATGACAAGCGGCTTCCACCATCCACAGTCGGCTCGTACCATGTGTGCGCACGGGAGGGGGGTACGCGTGATTGATCGCGAGCGCTTTTTTTTAGTAGTGCAACATTGGAAACATTTTAGTAAAAACAAAATGTAAAAATTTAAAATAAATACTTTGTGTTTGATTACATGCAAACTACCTTATCGTATATGGTAAATGTGATACAGTAAATTTACTGTATCTTTAATTGTATCTATTTACTGTAAATTCGCTTACAATTTACGAAGAAAAATATACGGTAAGGTAGTTGGCATGTAATCAAACACAAAGTATTTATAACAAAACATACATGGATTTGGGGGAAATTACAATTTCTTGAAAAAATATAAACTATACATTATTTTCATTCACAAAAACATCATTTTAAATTTAATTGCCTTTTAAAATAATTGTAAGCTAATTCACAGTAAATAGATACAATTAAAGATACAGCAAATTTACTGTATCACATTTACCATATACGGTAAGGTAGTTTGCATGTAATCAAACACAAAGTATTTATTGTAAGAGGCTGGAGGGAATGCCGAGGCATGACAAGTGGCTTCCACCATCCACAGTCGGCTCGTACCATGTTTGCGCATGGGAAGGGGGTATGTGCGTGATTGATCGCAAGCGCTTTTTTTAGTAGTGCTACATTGGAAAAGTTTTCGTAAAAAAAAAAAATAAAATTAAAATAAATACTTTGTCTTTGATTACAAGCAAACTACCTTACCGTATATGGTAAATGTGATACAGTAAATTTACTGTATCGTTAATTGTATCTATTTACTGTAAATTAGCTTACAATTTACGAATACAATTTATATTTTAAAAGGTAATTAAATTTAAAAATGATGTTTTTGTGAATGAAAATAATGTATAGTTTATATGTTGCCAAGAAATTGTAATTTCCCCAAATCCATGTATGATTTGTTTGGTTTTTGTTTTGTTTGTGCTTTTTTGTTCCAGTTGCTGGTGGACTTTTATTACACTTATTCTCAATACATTTTGCATTAGGCCTATCAAACATATTTAAAACTTAAAATAGATTGGCGTATTAAAAATTAAATGTAAAGTTTATTACTTATTACAATATATATAGGCCAAAACAATGGTTGAATGTATATGTTACCTTATAAGTGTTTTTGTTTCATTATTGAATTTATATGCTACGTTATAAGTGTTTATTATTATTATTATTATTATTATTATTGTTATGATTATTAATATTTTTTTCTGTTTACATTTTGCTAAAAATCTATAATAGGCTGTTTAATGGCAGGTACCATAATAATAATTTGCCCGATATAGTGTGACAATAATCACTATTAGGGCATTGTTTGGTTATTATCGTGTGTTCAGTGAACTGCAACTTTTTGTCTGTCCAATAATAGTAGAAATGTTTCAACAGCTTTTTTTCGTAATAAAGACTTTATTACTTAAACTCATCCTGATTCAAAAAGTAGCAATTTGCCATCTCTTCTATATGTTTAGTCCACATGAACATTTGTCAGTTTGTTTAGAAGCAACAACAAAAAAGGACTGTTTTAATAATAATAAAAAAAAACTTTTATAGTCATATGAATATGTACTCAATGACGGGGGTATAAATAAGCGACGATTAAGAATACAGAAACCATTGTTATTAGCGAGACTGGTGGCCGTTAAGTGAACTGCAGTCCGCAACTTGCTCATACTCTTTTCACACGATATACTGATGCAAGGCCCCGATAACTCTTTTTCGTTCTTCGCTTAGAAGTAAAAAGAAGTTTAATAGCCTACCGTTTGCAGTGATATTCTTTTAACGAACGCCGACGCCATATGTGCTGCTCACTTTCCTCTCAATAACAAAATAAAGACTCAACAAAAAAATGACAGCGATGAGAAAACTGAAGTAAAAAAAAACGATGTTGTATTGCACGAGCTCTGCAATTCACTGGCATGTCAGCAGATGAGGTAATTAAAATTACACTGTTATAATAGTTTGATCTAAGACTATCTGCCAATTTGACATTGACATTACACCACAGAAAGCTCTTTCACCATTATCCTGAACATTAAGTATTCATTTCTTGTGTCGTAGAACAGAAGAGAGGCTCTCGGGATCGTGCGCAAACAACACATCCGTTTGATTTTCCCGCCAAAAATATGGAAGCCCGTTTCCGCCTCTGAAAAAAAAAAAGATTATTGTGACTTTATATCTCAGAACTTTGCCTTTTTGTCTCACAATTCTGACTTTATAACTCAGAATTCTGTCTTTATATCTCAGAATTCTGCCTTTTTGTTATAACTCACAATTCTGACTTTATAACTCATAATTCTGACTTTATATCTCACAATTCTGACTTTTTATCTCACAATTCTGACTTTTTATCTCACAATTCCAACTTTATAACTCAGAATTCTACCTTTTTATCTCACAATTCTGACTTTTTGTCTCACAATTCTGACTTTTTATCTCACAATTCTGACTTTATAACTCAGAATTCTGACTTTGTATCTCACAATTATGACTTTATATCTCACAATTATGACTTTATAACTCAGAATTCCAACTTTATAACTCAGAATTCTGCCTTTTTGTCTCACAATTCTGACGTTTTATCTCACAATTATGAGAAAAAAAGTCAGAATTCTGAGATAACAAGTCACAATAATCTTCTTTTTTTGCGGTGGCGGAAACGGGCTTCCATACAAAAACGTCCCGAGTCCTTTACAGAAAAATCAGTCTACAGGCTTTCATAGACAAGTTAGGGAAGGTCTCATTTTTTAAAGTTTCGCTAAGCTGTTTACATATTGGCAATAAAAAAGTGATTAATACATGGAAAGTCTAACATATAGCCTAGCCCCTCTAACAAGATTAAATTATTACTCATTTCATTATAGTATAGCCCTAGTTCACATAAATCAAGTACTAATAAAATAAAATTACTTTTTATCCTTGAACAATAGAAACTATAGAAATACAGCAGGATCACACAACAGTATTTGCCTACTTATAATGAAATTAAAAATTACCTTTAATCACATATAAGTAAGTTTGTGAAGGAAATCTCAAACAACCTTTGCCCAAACCTCTAATGCCAGAAATGTGTAGGTTAATATAAGACGCAACCTTTGTGTTTTTTCTATTTCTCTTCCTCTGTTTGGCCTCACCGTTTAAGTCTTGCCCTCAAATCCAAAGCTATATGAAAGCTACGCCTTGCTTCTCTGTAAGGTTAAAAAGAATGGTCAAGGGTCCCTATCCGTCCAAGTATGTTTGGATACCCTGAGAACAAGAGAGAGGCCAGGAGGTGGTATGTGTGGGGTTCAATTCACTGCATTATCCTCTGAAAGCTAATCTCAGGCAAGCTTAGGCCTTCTTACCGCTCCCTGACCGTGAATGGGTGAGTGAAAAGTTAAATATTCTTTCACATGTAAAACTGCCAGGCCAAGTTGGGATTGTGAACGTGTCAGTGTGGGATTTGGAGGCCCTCGGTTGACATAGGCAACAGGAAGACGGGGCTAACCTCATTATCAGAGCTTCCATATGTGCTTTTTCTCAAAAAGATACCGCACTTTCCTCCAAACTAAAAATCCAGTCTAGCCAGGAAACCTTTGGGTAAATATATGAGTACAAAAGGAGAGCAGGCTTAAACAATTGGAATGATCCACTCTCAAATCTCCTGTCATCAAGTCTTACCTTCACCTGGATCAGCGAGGGCCTGAAGGCACCATCAGCGGCGCAGCTCTGGCTTCTCTCCAAGCATGAAAGCCCAAAGGATGCAGAGGCTACGGCAGATTACCAGGTCACTGCAAAGCGCTGCCCTTCAGGCACAGGACACCCTACTGAGGACAGCATCAATGCTTGTGTGCTGGTGCGTCGTGTTTGCAGAGTTTCAGCGATGTAAGCCAAGAGAACAATCATTATTCTGGCCAAATACTCACCGGGACAAAAGGAGCACACTTATCCAGAGAAGACACGGTTACTTTTGCTGCTTTTTGTGGGTGATCCCACTTCCAGGCAAAACAAAAGTGCAGTTATGAAGTCATTATACATTGTCAATGTCTTTAACTGTACAAACAACACAATGTTAATTTCTAAGAATCCCATGGACAAACAAAAACATTTCACTGTTTTACCTTTCTTTCACATGTCGTATTGTACAAATGCATATGGCCTTTTTCAGATAAGAGCCATGGATAGTGAGCGAAACCATTTGTAGGTATAATCTCATACATTTAGATGCTATTCTCACAGTCATTTCCTGGGAAATGGCTCTGTTATCAGTAAATGGGTAGTTTCTTCATACCGTAAGCGTCCTATCATCATCGGCCAGGGTGATTGGATCTCGTAATGTGCTTGTTGGTCATACCCATCATACAACATTGCTGTTATTGATATTTTTAAAGCACTTTTTTAATTTTTTGATCAGTTATTTGATTTGTATTTATTAACAAACCTGATGGGATTTGGAGCAACATGCACTGGTGAATTCACAATAAAACATATGAGAAAGTCAGTTTTAATTTACTGGCTTTAACGGCTCTTTGCAGCACTGAATATGTTGATATGGAAGTCTCATAGGTCATTCACATATTATTCATAATAAATCAGATAGATATTTTAATGTGTTTTGTTGTCTAATATGTCTTATTTTTAGACAAGGTGATTCCAGAAGGAGACCTGCATTACATGCACCATAAAACCCATAATTAGTGTTGGCTTGGCTGTATTCACCCACTCCATATTAATGAGATAATCAAACTAAATCATTGTAACACTCAAGGGGAAAAGCAGGCAGATTTTTTTTTTCCAATAGGAAAAAAAGGGGATTTTTGGATTGCAGTTCATTTATTTATTCCAAAGTAGGTTGTATCTTTCAGTGAGCATATTTAAATTTAAAAACTCGCGAGGGGCTTGATAAACTTTCATCTTCCAGAGCCAGAATTTTCCCATTGAAGTGTGATTAATTCATAGCTGCTCGGGGAAATTCACAGCAACAGTAGTACAGTAGTACAGCAACACGTTCAGACATTTGACCAGCAGGAATTAGATGAACAAAAGAAGGAATGCTAAAGTAATGTTTTTACTCTACACTGTAAAAAAGTGATATGATCAGTAAGTTATGGCAACATAAGAACATATGTTCTTATATAGATTCAAGATTATATAATATAATAGATTTTTTAAGTGTAATATAATTTAAGTTGAGCCAACTTGAATTTTTACTTGAACTGAACTTACAGTAGGTTTTTAAGTTGAAATAGTTGGATTTTTTTTAACAGTATACTCAGGTTTTTAATTATGTTGAAATATTAGCACTATACATACAATATAAAATGTAACGATTCATTTATACTGGAATAACTGCCCTGAGATTCTACACTGATCTCTGTGACACCCTTACATCAGTAAAATAAGAAGTTTTGTGTAGCCAATTAGAAAGCTTTTGATTATGATTCCTACCTGTCAATCATTATGCGTGTTTACAGTCCATATACTGCATGGGAAGCGGTGGATTCTGGGAGCGTGAAAAATAAACTTGGAGCAGTTATCATGTATTTGGAGGGTGAATGTTCTCGACGAACACAGCCAAAGTACTAAAAGGAATAGAAAGGCAAATGATAATAAAAGACCAAAAAGGGACCAAAAAAGAAGCAAGACAAGAGTGAAAATCGCTGGAGGGAGCTAAGAGCTTCAAAGTGCTTGAAAACAGCCATTCATCTGTAGACACGAGTCTGACGCAGCTAAACACATCTGTGCTGATGATATTCAGACCAGACAAAATTCAAGTGTATAAAATCAATATGCCGGCTGGGATGAGGATCAGCACCTCCAAGTCTGAGACCATGGTTCTCAGTCAGAAAAGGGTGGCTTGCCCTCTTCAGGTTGGTGGAGAGCTCCTGCCTCAAGTGGAGGAGTTCAAATATCTTGGGGTCTTGTTCACGAGTAAGGGAAGGAAAGTGCGTGAGGTTGACGGACGGATCAGTGCAGCTTCTGCAGTGATGCGGTCGATGTACCGGTCTGTCGTGGTGAAGAAGGAGCTGAGCTGCAAGGCGAAGCTCTTGATTTACCGGTCGATCTACGTTCCTACTCTCACCTGTGGTCATGAGCTTTGGGTCATGACCGAAAGAATGAGATCCCGGATACAGGCGGCCAAAATGAGCTTCCTCCGCAGGGTGGCGGGGCGCTCCCTTAGAGATAGGGTGAGGAGCTCGGTCACTCGGGAGGAGCTCAACGTAGATCCATTGCTCCTTCACATCGAGAGGAGTCAGTTGAGGTGGCTCGGGCATCTGTTCGGGATGCGTCCTGGACGCCTCCCTAGGCGTCTCTCGGCTGGCCTGGGAACACCTCGGCGTCCCCCCAGAAGAGCTGGAGGAAGTGTCTGAGGAGAGGGAAGTCTGGGCATCTCTGCTTAGACTGCTGCCCCCGCGATCCGGCCGCGGATAAGCGGTAGAAGATGGATGGCTGGATGGATGGAAAATCAATATGCAAGAAGTTAATATTGTATAACTTACATTTTAGACAAAATATTACCAGTTGCTTGGTATTTGTTCAGCCAATGAAAGTATTCTAAACAAGGTCAAAGCAACACAATAGTGTTCTTTTTAAACGAATCGGTTGACAATTGAATTGCTGCACCCGGAAGCCGTTTCGGAGAATTTGGAAGGCAACAAGACACATCCGAATCCAATGTTAGCTTCACTTCCAGTCTCCTAAGATACCTTCATCTGATTGATTTTTAAAGGCAGCAGATATCCTTCCCACAATCCTGTGCTTTCCATTTCCATTCCTTTGAGAGTTGAGCTAAAAAATACAGATGCCATCTGAAAGTTGAGGATGATGGTCAAATTGTGCGTAAAAGTATGTTTTTAGCTAACGTTTTCCATTTTTCGTGTCATTTCTAGCGAGAAAAATGTATTGTAGTTAAAAACGCTACGCTGCCTCAGAAATCTGTCCGAAATCAGCAAAGCTGCCTGCAAAGTCTACTGCCTGATAGGGCAGTGAGGCAACAAGTCAAATATTCGCAAAACAATACAAGATGGAGTCTTCAAGCATTGAGGATGATTTTGTTGTCCTCTCTCTTTTAAGAAAGAGGAAATACTGGAAAATTGAACCCTATCCGAATTTTTCTATGACAGACGAAAGTTTTGGACTGCTGTATGTATATGTGATTGACACAATGTGAGGTAGTATTTATCTTGTAACGTGCGAAAATTTCGGACTCGGTGTGCAAAGACCTTTAGGCTACATCCCAAATCGTGTACTCTTTGAGTAGATACTTCTTTTGAATAAGCACACTTCATGACTGTGTGTTTTATATCGCATGAATCTGTGTAGTGTGACAAATGTAGTACGTCTGGATTACATTCATGTTGATATTGTCACATGATCTACCAGCGTTCACTGGGAAAATAAAGTGCAAAAGTAGATCATCCGGGTACTTTTCACACACTGTATTTTGAATACTGTGAATTCAGACAGATTACTCTTTTTATACACTGTTTTTGCTTACTATATATTATGGAAGTATGTATATTCAGATGAAACCAGAAAATATGCCTGAAATAGTAAGAGCAGCTGTTTTGAATTATTGTTTCTTTCCTGAATGAATCAGTAGGCCTATGTCTGAACAAATTGGTTGAATGAATGATTCAATGACTTACTTGTCTTCACCTACTGGGAAACATGCATATGGAGTTATATGAATCTGTTGCAATAACAAAATGATCTGTTTCTGTATTCGGTTAGAATGAGAATGGGCGGAGCTTAAACTGGAAGTAAATCAAAACTGCTTCACAGACTCACCACTGAGTTGTAATTTGTTGCTGAACTAATACTTAATCCCTCTTCTTGTTGAATAATCAGCCTAACTTTTTTTCCTCTTTCCTTATTTTTGTACAATTAGTTATTCGTTTTAAAGTCTGCTTTTGTTCATTTCCATTGCATTCATTTGCATTCATTGCATACAGTATGATTTAGTGTACTGGAAACAAATGTACTGATGGCAAAAACGATATTGTATTCAAATAGCAGAAATAAATATCGTGTGATTTGACTCATCACTGGAGGTCTAATTGCTAACCAGAGGCAGATATGGCAAATTGCACATTTAAAAAAAGGCCGAACGGACATAATGTAAAAACACATCAATCGGAAAGCCCATCCACATGTGCTTCTCAGTCAGAGTGCATCATTCTCCAGGTTGTTTATTTAAAGAGCTTGTGAATGAGACACTGGGTGATTTGTTCTTTCGATTACTTGATCCAACTTGTCATTACCACCATTGCACTGTTGCCAACTTTCACAGCCAATTGCAGCATGTCTCCTCTCAGGGATAGCAATTTTCCCCTGAACGGTAATAGGATCAGGGCCTCTACGCCACTTCCACATGATTGATGAGAGATTAAAAGGATTATTGAGGTTGAAGGCACTTTTAGCACCCTACCAGGCTCCAATTTCCAGCATTGAGGTGCCACCATGCAGATGGGGGTCTCCGCGGAACACAAGGAGATTGTAAAATAACGTTTTTGATGTGAGCAGCAGGTGGATTTCCAATGAGACTGAGAAGGCAATCATCTAAAAGTCAAAATCAAATCAGAGGAAAACAGAATTTGTAAACTGGTCAGATTAACCCTTTATTGGGCACAACTATAGTAAAAAAAAAAAAAAACGATGTCTTTGTGCCGTTTGCAGTTTCTTATGGTAATACAGTAATAACAACAAACAATTTTAATTTCTGTTATTATTATTTTTATTATGAGGCTCTACCAAATATTTGAGATGTCAATTATTAATTAATTTAATTGACTGATATGTTTCATAATTCTGCCTTCATTCGTTTTTTTTTAAACAACAACAACAAAAAACATATAAAATCAATTTTTGTGGGAGAAATCAGACACTTGATATTGATACAGAACTATAAGAGCACTTTTATCATTAAAAATGACAAAATTTAAATTTGCATGTTATTGATCTTATTGTGAAGTCATCTTATTTTATTTATTTCTTTATTTATTATGTTTAACCTCATAATTGTTCATCAAAATGTCATAACTCTATCTTTTCTCTGGTGATATATGACTTCTCCTATCATTTCATCCGCATTAACCCTGTCTCTTCCTTACAGCTGCAAGCTCACATTCAGATCTGCCTTCATCCAATCAACAACCCATGGATTTAACAAAGTTCCGCCCAACAGTTTTTTTTTCTTTGGCGATAATGTGGTTCACCCATATGTACATCTGTTTTCAACACCAGCAATTATAAGAATGTTTCCTGAGCAACATGACTTCTGAAGCATCATGTGACACTGAGGACTGGAGTAATAGAAAACAGCTATTTTAGATTATAATGCTATTCCACAACATTACTGAAGTATCAGAATAGCTCTATGTGATAATTCTCCCTCTTGAACTTCATTCACATGATACTCGTGTGAACGTAGAACCGAGAACTTTTCAGGTGTCGAATTTGCATGCGTGCAAATGGGAATGAGATTTTCTCCTGAAAATAATAGAAATATCTTCAGAAGACTTGGAAAATATGGTGCTTTTTGTCATTTTTGGGGCTTGACTTAACATTTTTCCTTAGGTGTTCCGTGTAAGAAAGAAAGTACATTTCTGGAAATACAAAAGGGATGAGTGGTGACAGAATTTTAATTTTTGGGTGAAATATTCCTTCATATTGAATGTGAAATTTTGAAGAACAACGAAATTGTATGTTCTTGTAATCCAATAATCTTTGTTTTATTTATAACTTTGAAAAATCATTTTGGTAACACTTTACAGTAAGGTTTTTTTTGTTAACATTATAACATTAACAAAGATTTAAAAATACTGAAACAAATGTACTGTTCATTGTTAGTTAATGCTTTATTGCATAGTGTCTCTTTTACAGTGTTTAAGATCTTAAAGTCTTGATTTTATTTTTCACATATGACATTGTTGCAGCACCTCTCTTCCCAGTCTGTCAGTAAATCTCTATTTAGTTCCTGTCTCTATTAAGCCCCTCCTCCAGAAAAGCACAATGGGCTCTGATTGGTCAGCTGGACTGGTCTGTTGCAACTGGTCAACCGCTTTGTGTGTCCCGCCTCTAACCATAACTGTGAGTTTCCACACACTACTAACACAACTCAACCAGGCCCCCCCCCCCTTTTTTTTGCATATGCCTTTGGCGGGAATCATTTAAATGAGGAATATTGTGACGTGTTTCCTGTAAGAAAACTCAAGACTACAATAGAGGCATTTCAGGGAGTTCAGAAACAGTGACATTAATATCGAGAATAACTCCCGCTGGAGTGACTTTGTAACTTTGCAGACCTTTGTCAAGCTCAAACAGCAACATTACACACTAAAGAAAGATGAACATAACATAATATGACCAATTCTGTTCAGGCTTTGGTTATAAAGAATCATATTAAAGTTTGGTGCATTGTAAAATTGTAAAAAAAATAATAATAATATATTCACAATCCAACATCCAATTACAGTTATACAGTTGTGGCATGACACTTATCACAACTTGTGAGGTTTATTGTTTTCTAAATGTCATTAAACCATTATATCATCTCATATTAACTGAAAATAATTGAATGGATCCAAACACAGCAGCTGGTTGCGAAGTGGCAGATGATTTTGCCCTTCAAAGGTTTTTGTCGGCTTGACCTCCACTGTTGCTCAGCGTTGGAAGGCGACAAGATAACAACCTCTTGTCTGTCACAATCAAGTGACAACTCTCAGCACTCTGGCCCTTTAATGCGAGCTGACGGCTGGTGTTGTGGGCCGACGGTTAAGGCACTGCATTAAGTCAGCCTTCAGCCTAACTCTGCGCAGCTGACATTTATTTATATGTGACTCCTGGGGCACGAGTCTAAGCCGGTCTCAAACATGTCACCACACACACCTTGTGTAAATAGAATCATGCGTGTGTGCCCAGTGTGATCATATGATTCATGGCTCACTGGAGAGCGTGTTGCTCCTGACTGTGGCCGAGGGCTGGATGTTCGATGTTAACCAATGGTTCACATCAAAGACTGTGACCTTGAGACAGATTGACAGTTACGGAACAGCTGTGAGGAAATCAGATTTCTTCTGAGAGAACAGAAGCCAGTGGACCTCACTGGATCAATGTAGCATTGGCTGGTTAAGTCTTGTATTAGCATGCGGATGAATAACAGTAGTCAGGTGTGTTTACACATGGCAGGTTAGGTTCAATTAAAGGGGTCCTTGATTATGATTTCACTTTTTTAACTTCAGTTGGTGTGTAATGTTGCTGTTTGAGCATAAACAACATCTGCAAAGTTATGATGCTCAAATTTTCTTTTACAGAAATGGATGGCTGGTAGCCTTCTTGAAAGGGGGCTGGGAGCAGCAGCTCATTTGCATTTAAAGAGACACACACAAAAAACGGCATGTTTTTGCTCACACCCAAATAGGGGCAAATTATGACAAGCTATAATAAATGATCTGTGGGGTATTTTGAGCTGAAACCACATAGAAACATTCCGGGGACACCAGAGACTTACATTGCATCTTGTAAAAGGGGCATATTTACGTTTTAGTCACATAACATCAGTGAAACGCTGTCATTTCGCAAGAGTTTTTTGTCTGCGTTTAGAAAATATCGCAAAAGATTTGCACGAGTAACGGAAACCTGGCTATTTTCTTTTCTGGTCCTAACCAAAAGAGCCAAGAGAATCAAACTACAAGTGTGAACACACCATTAAGGTCAGACACATGTCACAAGCCGGGCTTGAACTCGGGTCTCTGGGGTCGAGGCTGTGAGATCTACCACAGAGCCACGAGAGTGGAAAGATAGAACCCGAACGGAAATACTCGAGCCAGACTTTTAGGAAATGTAGATTTATTACAAAAAAAGGGTCTTTGCAAGAATAATCAAACAAAAGTTCTTCTCAGATAGAGGTATAATGCACAAGAACACAAACGAGAAAATTAAAACTCCAAGAGGGGAGAAAAACAAAATCAGAGAACAGTTACAACAAAGCGTGGAACTCAAGATACCTTCGCTAGAGAGGCTTCAGCAATTCCAGACAGGAAACACAGGGCAACGACTCAAAAACAAAGTGAGGGACAAAGGGAAAAAACAAAACTTAAATACACTGAGGGAAATGGGGCACAGGTGAGCTGGATAACTCTAACAAGGTTACATGAGGAAGAACTAAGGCAGATGAGAACACAGGGGACCTCTAGAGGCATGGAGACACACTACAGGAGGCAGGATGCTGACAACACATAAGCAAAATTTCAACAAAATTTAGCGTGCAAAACAGATCCATTGTTCATTGTCTATAGCGTAGAGTTGTGTGAAGCTCCATTCACACAGGAGTCTCTTCCAAACCAATCGGCTTTCTGTTGGTCAGCACAGCAAATTCATGAGCAAAATCTGCATGTCTCACACAGACTGATATTGCCCACAAAATTTTGCTGAGCAGCGGTAAATGTGTCCATGATAGATAGTTAAAAGCCAAAATCGGATTTTTTTTACTAATCGCACAGCCCTAACATTTGGCATACTTCAAATTATTTTGGTGATTTTTGGTCCATAGTAAGCATTGAGCTTAATGAGTCTGTTACGGCATCCCACGTTCATCCAAAACTCAACACATGCTGTTGGGTTTTTCAAAAGTTTAAATATGTAGTCGTTCCTCAATAGGTGCTCGAGGGTGAAAGTATAATATAGTCTAATATTCACTAAGCTCTGATCATGTATAACATGATCCTCTCAAAAGCAGCATTGTTTAATAAATCAGTTGTGAGAGCATCAATACATTGAAATGCACACAGACAATCAGACTCTTCTCGGTGATTAAGACTTTCCACAGCTGTGGTAAAATGAAGAGGTGCTCTCTTCACTGCACCACTGAAGACTTGATCAGCTCAGGGGCTGACAAACCCCAAATTAATCTTTAATCAAGAGGCTGTTCACTAAAATCGGAAGCGGCTGAGTGCAGTTTGCTTCATACGTTGATGTACAGAACTATTTCTCAGTGCCTTTCTCATGGTTGCTATTCCAAACCAATTTCCAAAAAGCTATAAAACTGATCTGCTTTCACTGACATCAACGTGTGCTGGTCTGCTGCAACTAAAACACTAATGCGCACCATTAGCAGGCAGAATCATTACTGGCGAAAGGGCAGGGCAGACAGTAGCGCTCTTGTTAATCAGTCTCATGTAGTCTTCAGGCATGAGAGGAGCTTCTCATTACTGATGTTGTGTTGCAGTTGTAGGATTGATGAGGAGGCTGATAGAGGCTGCAGGGTTTTCACTTTGCACAGCTCACATATTCTGTTCTTCAAAGACTCAAACAGATGAGAAGAGTAAAAATTTCCAGTGCTGGACTTAATAGAAGTATTCTTGCAACACCACTTGGCCAAACAGATTAGAGGACCAGACGGTCAACTGTATATTTTGTGTTTTGGATGGTGGTGTTCAAGCAAAAAATAGTGGCCAACCAACGTGATTTGTCAGATTGAAGTTGGTTGACAAAGAAAGGTTTCTGGTTAAGCTAAGATGGCATGGTATAAAATCTCAACTTTTCACTTCTTTTTCATTTTCACTTTTATTTATATGGCACTTTATACAATAGATTGCTTTACAGCATTAAACATGAAAGAGCAGTGTCTCTTTCAATTAGAATTACAACTTAATTTCTACCATAAAGCAACTCTCCAGTGTGTTTGGCGTGTTTTTAGTCACGTCTGACCTTGACACGCCAAAGAGAAGAAATGAGACATGTCCACATGAAAGAAGGCGGAGACTCAGAGCCACACCTTCCTATGATGTAATCACCACGGACCAATGGCACACTCTAAAACAAGCTGCGTTAAAAACAACACAAGTTGGGTTAAATATGGACAAACCCAGCAAATGGGTTAAATGTTTGCCCAACCTGCTGGACAGATTTATTTAACTCAACTATTGGTAAAAATTACTATATCGCTGACTTAAAATGAATAGACCAAAATAGGCTGGAAATTAAAAATCAGATGCATAATTACTTGAGGCAACAGTTCATTTTAGGCAAGCAATATATTAATTTATAAACAATGGTTGAGCAAAAATAAAACTACCCAGCAGGTTGGGTCAAACATTTACGCCCAATTACTGGGTTTGTCCATATTTAACACAACTTTGGTTATTGATAACCCAGTATTTTTTAGAGTGTAGTGTGAAGGTGTTTACCAGCCGGAGCAAACTTTTCCTGGAAAGATTGCTTTCGCAAGCAGTTTCAAACTCTTGAACTTTTTTGTCCTTATAGCTGCCAAATTATCCATTTTACACTCTAAAAGCTGGGTTGAAAATGGACAATCCCAGCAATTGGGTTGTTTTAACCCAGCGGATAGGATAAATGTTTTATTTAACCCAACTGTTGCTTAAAAATTACTATACGGCTGCTTAAAATGAACCCAAAATAGGTTGGGAAAAAAAATAAAAAATTAGAAATCAGACACATAATTATTAGAGGCAACAATAATAATCAAAATGTGAACATTTGTTAATAAAAAAAATAATAAATATTTATTATTCATTAAAATTATTAATAAATGTTACTTTCCAACATATTTTGGGCTTATTTTAAGCAAGAATACAGTAATTTTTAAACAATAGTTGAGTTAAATAAAACTACCCAGCAGGTTGGGCAAACATTTAACCCAGTTGCTGGGTTTGTCCATATTTAGCCTAATATGGGTTAGTTTTAAACCAGCATTTTTTTTAGAGTGTAGTGTGAAGATGTTTACAAGCTGGAGCAAATTTTTTCTGGAAAGTTTCAAACTCCTGAAACAAACTCCGAATTCATTTTGTTTTGGCCTTATAGCTGCCAAATTATCCACTTTAGACTAGCTGCCAGATACTCTAAAACGCATAAGAATGTTTGAGTTTTACTTTGAATATAATTGCTTAATTTACATTTATTAATTTAGCAACACTTTCTATCATAAGTGACTTACAAATGAGGATTACAACAAGCGGTTCAACTTAAAGGGATAGTTCGCTCAAAAATGAAAATTCTGTCATCATTTACTCCCCCTAAAGTTGTTCCAAACTTGTATGAATTTCTTTTTTCTGCTGATCACAAAAGAAGATATTTTGAAGAGCATGGGTTCTTCTGACTCCCATAGTTTGAAAATAAATGATGACAGAATTTTCATTTTTGAGTGAACTGTCCCTTTAAGGAGGGTTCAAAGGTAAAGATAGTTCGATGCTAGAGATAGTTCACCTAAAAACAAAAATGTCATTCCAAACCCAAATGCTATTTTTCATGGAAAACATAGACCTAATAGAAAAGCAAAAAACGTATTGGATAAATTGTGCCAAAATATATGATATGGCCTGTACCATATTTAGGACCAAAAATCACTGCATCAAGAACTTAATCACAGTTATTAAAAACCTGGGGGTATTTGCATGTAAATATCAGTTGACCCCAAAATGTATATGTTACTAATACTAAAACTAACTTTTTGTAAGTGGCCAATAAATGTTCAATCGTTTGAATTTAAAACATCTTAATATTGTCATGGTACATATGCCCAAGAATACAAGCTCAAGCATATCTGCATAATAATTATGAAGGCTTGACTCATGAATATTTATTAGTTTACATAATTGGGCATCCCAGGAGGTTACCCAGCAACGTCTGTATGACCTAATTAATATTCATGGAATAAACATTCACCCCGTCATGACTTCCATATAGTCTCAAAAGTGTCCTGCACCAATAACCAATTTGTAACCGGTTTGATTCAATGAAGGATTGCCCAGAAGCAACATTCAGACTTCAACTATAGATACTGTATAAAAATACACTTAAATATCACATCTCACATCATACAGTAGTGCCAACTTTTCCACACAGCCGTGACTCTGCCAGATACATCAAAACACCTACTCGGCACCCGAGATACAGATCAAAACGCATACGACCTGCGATGAGAAGCGTCACGCTGACCAAACAGCTAAGTTAGTGTGACTATCGCTCTTGACACAGACTCTGCCACCTTCTAAATCAAACGAACATGTTTGACGGGGCTCAGCTGAGGACCCATTAGAACTCAGTATGAATCTGCATCGATGAGTGGCTCTCAACCGCTCTCCTGAGAGACCATCTACTTTCCAAGGTACGAGGAAACGCTGAAATGCCACCGTTGTTGAATAGCATTGTGAAATATGTCATATTAGCGCACACCTCAGTGAAACGACATTGACTGCAACGCTGCCGAAGCGATTGCGGCGTTTGAGATGGAGAGGGTCTCTCGTCTGCTGCTTCCTGTCTGTGTGTTTGTGACTGAGCTTTTGAGAGAAAAAGGAAGAGAGTTACAAGGGTCACTACTAATTCACAGTCCTGTCACTAATTTCCTAATTTCATGTTAATTGCACTGAAGGAGCCCATCATTACTTTAAGATCCCCTCCCTTTTGTCGGCTACTGAATAGTGGTTAATTACTGTCAGTCGTTACTGCAGGCTTTGATGTTAATGAATTCATGCGGCAAGAACGCTCAGAATTCCACTGAAGTTTCAATTCGAGACGGAAAAGCAAAGATATGCTCGAATTGAGCTCAACATACAGAGTGCACAAGCTTAAATAGGGTTTGTGTGCTTGAAACTATACTGGGTCAAAAAATTATATATATTTTTTATTTTTTATTTATTTATTTATTTATTTATTTATTTATTTATTTATTTTTGACCCAGTATAGTATATAAACAGAAAAAGGCACATGGTAAAAAATGTTAGGCTGATACAACTGTCATAATATATTTTGCCAGCTAAATCAAAGTCATATGGTCAAACCAACAGGCATAAAATATGTAGAAAATATCAAGAATTTTGATCTTTTATGGCACTATATATATATATATATATATATATATATATATATAACAAAATATATAATATAATATATATATATATATATATATATATTGATCTTTTATGGCACTATATATATATATATATATAAAACAAAATATATAATATAATATATATATATATATATATATATATATATATATAAAACAAAATATATAATATATATATATATATATATATATATATATATTGATCTTTTATGGCACTATATATATATATATATATAAAACAAACTATATAATATAATATATATATATATATATATATATATATATATATATATATATATAAAACATATTCGTTTAGATGTTTTCATCAGTGCTCGTGTACCCGCTGAGAACAGCTTCATCTTGGCCAGTGCTTCAGGGATTTGCTGCTGGCTCTTTCTATGGTTAAACTTGAGGTATTCATTTTGGGTACATAAAACGGCATAAATCTTTGGTTTTACTAATCTATTACTTGTTCCTGTGCAAATCGAATTGGGCTATGTTAAATTCAATGGGCTATATTTAACTTATCTCCTGTAGAGCACTGCTTTTTCACCACGTTTCACTGGATTGTACAGTTGTGTTTATTTCCTATTGTCATTTATAATGGCTACTGTTGTTAATTTGAATATTGTTGTTCAATTAATATTATTTTATATAAATAATATGTTGTATGTTTGAGATCATTATTGAGACCGTTGAGAAATGGACCATTAATGCATAATATGGATTAAGTGAAAGTTACATTAATACGCCATTTGATGGCGGCAAACTTTACGAGTGAATGAGTCAGTTAGTCACAAGCGACTTTTAAATTGAAACTGACTTTTGTGAATAAAGGACATTAGCGCTGTTATGGACAATTCCCTTAGCTGTAAAAAGGACAAATACAAAAATCGCTTTCCTCAACGGACATCCAAACTGATTTTTAAAAAATGGATATAATATGATGTGCATCGACCTGAAGACTGAATGTTATGTCAAACAGGCAATGTTCGCTCAGGCGATCGCTCTCTCTCTCTCTCTCTCTCAATTATACTGTATAAAATACAGTGAGTTTCAAATGAGGGAACCAACATTTCATCTTTACTAGTTCTTAAGAGACGTTTTAGAATTACTAATGGAGGGTTGGTCAGACTGTCAACCTTAGATTTGAATCCATGAAATCAAGGACGTAGTTTTGCACAAAAGAAGGTTTTAAAGACACTCCGCTGTCATTTCTTATTTACTTAACATATTAATTACATATTAGTAACATTAAAACACATTAATATGTAGTGTATCTATTCAATGTGTAAGAAAATATTATTACTATTTACTCTATGTTTAAACCACATTACATTTTAAGTCATTAAATTAAAACTTTTCAAAATGGTGAACAATTTTTTTTAATATTTAAAATTATAATCATGATACGATACAGTGATGTACAGTATGAGTCTCAGACCACTAGAAAAACTGCTATAAGGTTATAAGGTTCTTGAAATTGTATAGCGTAACAATTTAAGTGAAAGCTGAAAAATTAACATCAATTTGTTTGGCATTCTGAAATACTTAAAACATCATTCATTTCCATGTTTAATGTGGTCTCGGATGTTTTTGGACCCCACTGTTATTGTAATTTATGTCCTAATTTGCATGAGAACTCAGCATGCTCAATTTATAAATTAGTGCATGTCTTTTTTCTGATTTACAATTGAACATATGTTAGAATCATAAAAAGTCATTTTACGGCTATGATCATTAATGTATTAATCCTAATGCGGTCCACGTCCATCACAGCATATAAATGAAAATTTTATACTCCATCATTTCGCAATATTGCATTTCATTTTTCAATGTTTAAGCTCTTTTATGTAGATGACTGCCGTAACATTTGTTGAGTGAATTTAAAATCAAATCAATCTCGACAGTGTTGGCAGATCTGCTGAAGTGTTGCTATTTTAATGCAACCCATGCATTATCTCAGCCATAACATAACCGCAGTGTCTATGCAAGACTGATGCTTCGCTCATGGTTCATTGGCTGTGTTTCAAGCTGATTTTAATGTCCAGTGATCAGTGTAAAACCCTGCTTCATGGTTGTAGTGTGCTGGCCCGTGCACCCTACATGAGCTAGCGTAGGTGGTTGTTTGAGAGGTATAAATATTTACAGAGATCTCTGCTAGAGTGAATTCAATCAACCAGTTGATCCATGATGTCAGCCCTGATTAGCTTTAACTCCAGATATAGTCTGCCCGTGGAGAACTGACCGGCTGATGCATATTGCACACTAGACTGGAAAGTGCTTTGAAAAGCGCAAGCTCCGTTCAGCTTACCCAAAAGCAGCGGTAGCTTTATTTATTTATGTATTTATTTAGTTGTTAGTTATTTTTATTCGCCTACATAACTTAAAGCTGCAGTACGTAACTTTTTTGGTTACAAAATGATCTAAAATCAATTTTTGAGCAAGTATATAACTAGCAAGTGTTAAAAACTTACCTTAGCTGGATTCATAACGGTAAGCTTGTAATAATGTTTTCTAGTTTAAGTGGTACTGGTTTCTATGGAAGTCCGTTCCCTCCACTGTTAAAAAAAATTCCGTAACTCATAATAATGAGAAACTTTCTCATAATAATGACTTAGTATCTCATAATAATGACTTAACATCTCATAATAATGACTTAGTATCACATTATAATGACTTAACATCTCATAATAATGACTTAGTATCTCATAATAATGACTTAACATCTCATAATAATGACTTAACATCTCATAATAATGACTTAGCATCTTTAACTTAATAAAAAAATACAAAAATAAAAAAAGTTTTTTTTTATTAAGTTAAAGATACTAAGTCATTATTATGAGATGTTAAGTCATTATTATGAGATACTAAGTCATTATTATGAGATGTTAAGTCATTATTATGAGATGCTAAGTCATTATTGTGAGATACAAAGTCATTATTATGAGATACTAAGTCATTATTATGAGATGCTAAGTCTTTATTATGAGATGCTAAGTCATTATTATGAGATTCTAAGTCATTATTATGAGATGCTAAGTCTTTATTATGATATACTAAGTCATTATTATGAGATGTTAAGTCATTATTATGAGATGTTGTCATTATTATGAGATGCTAAGTCATTATTATGAGATACTAAGTCATTATTATGAGATGCTAAGTCATTATTATGAGATACTAAGTCTTTATTATGAGATGCTAAGTCATTATTATGAGATACTAAGTCATTATTATGAGATGCTAAGTCATTATTATGAGATACTAAGTCATTATTATGAGATGTTAAGTCATTATTATGAGATACAAAGTCATTATTATGAAAAAGTTTTTCATTATTATGAGAAAGGTTTCTCATTATTATGAGACACTAAGTCATTATTATGAGAAAGTTTCTCATTATTATGACTTACCGGAATATCTTTTTTTTCTCAACAGTGGCAGGAACGGGCTTCCATAGGTTTCCGCGGGAAATTCAAGTACGTCGCCGTTCGTCTTTGCGCCATTACGTCACATCTCTTTACATTAAGGAGTCCCAGCTAGTCGGCCATATCATGTGAGGATGCTGCAGCTGGAATAATTAAATGTATCATTTTGATGGAAGATTGTATGATATGACAAATTAATGTTAGAGACTGTACAGAAATTGAAATTTGAAGAACATTTTTATAGTCCAAAGAACCTTTTTTCCACTATTTTTGTACAATGGAAAGTTTCCATTGATGCCAATAAAGAACCTTTATTTTTAAAGGCACTTTATGTAGAATTCAGAAACGCTTGTTATTAGTGACACCGGTGGCTGTTAAACGAACTGCAGTCAGCAACTTATTGCTTCAAAGACAACCTAGGAAGTCAGGGAAGGTCTCAGTTTTTAAGTTTAGTTAAAAGCTGTTCACACATTGGCAATAAAAATTTGTGATTAATACATTAAAATTCTTAAATATAGCCCCTTTAAGAGTGTAAATGATCAATCTGTGGCAAGACAAATCAACTATCATCCCATGGGTCAATTCTAGCATGTCAATAAATATTGTTTACAGAATGTATGTACAGGCTTGTATAATTGCATTATTTTATTCATTATTAATCCTTAAATTGTTTTATCTGGCAATTCCCAGCTAACAGGGAACGTTCTCAGAACATTCTAACAAATTTATGAACAAAAGTAAGATTAATAGAATGTATGTTCAAAGCTATTTGGTCTTTAATAGCGTTCTCAGAATGTTAACACAAAAATGTTTATACAGCGTTCATGGAACGTTCAGAAACATTCGTGTAACATTACCACTTGTTTCAGATTAAAAGTGCTGATAATGTTTGCAAATTGATAAAACTGGAAAGGTCACTTAACGTTCGCGTAACCAAGAAGAAAATGTTTTTAGAACATTTAAAAAACTGGGCATTTTGAACATTCATAGAAAGATTTCATAACTCCATGTGAACGTTGGCAAAATGTCCTTAGGATATATTTTTGTTCGTTGGATTCTTGTTATAACCAGAATCTATAGTGGATTGCTCTCTGCTTTCATTTTGTTAAGACCTCACCAGTGTGACCCATTGTGTCATGTGACCAGAGTGTGGGCTGCACCTGGTTTTAGAGACAGGAATCTTTTTTTCCCTTCTGTCTCTGGCTTTCAGTGTCTCTCGCTTTGATAAATGGGTCTCCACTGATGAACAACTGGCTTAGGGTCATCATGGCTCTACAGATTCATTTCACCAAGACCTCTTAGTTACCGAGCTGTCAAGCATAAAGATACGGTCGATTCTGACCGTATCTGATTCTACTTCAGACACATATGCTATGGATAACCGGTATTGTGTGTGTACATTGATGGGACCGTCTGTTTCGTGTTGAACACATTCGTCCAGACTAACGGTGAACAATACTTCTAAAGCTTGCATTAATAGATCAATTTGATTTTAACTTTTACTAATATATTGTTAATATCAAACGTTGTATCTGTTAATGTTAGTTTATGGACCCGAGCTAATTATAAAATAATTAGTAAAAACTGATTCTAATATTCTGTTCTCAGTGATATTTACCTTGAATTTCCTTTTTCCTTACCACACATCACATGTCATATTTCATCTCATTCTCTTCCATGACACTTTTGTTTCCTTGGTAAACAAGTAAACTTTTGAAAAGACATTATTGGGGCATTGTTTAGATGATTATAGCTTTAGTAAATCAGATTTGAATGATGGATTTTCATAGTTTTAGATCAAAAGTCTGGTACAAGAGTAAACAATACAATATTATATATAAAAGTTCTTTAATAACTGGAAAATAAATAGGAAAGGAATGCTAAGAGACTCTTCATGCGACCTTAATGTATGATATATATAAGTTATTCAGTCAACTTTCATAAAAATCAACTCCAAAAACATAAAGGTGAATAAAACATATAAATTATATCTCACACAGTGGCTCAGTGGGTAGCATTGTCGCCTCACAGCAAGAAGGTCAACTGAAAAATGGATACAACTGAAAAATGGTATTATCTAGATAGCTAGATCCCGCAATTCGAGACTCTTTTTTTCAGAATTCTGATATAAACTCACAATCGTGAGTTATAAAGTCAGAATTGAGAGGTATAAACTCGTGATTGTGAGAAAAAAAATCTGAATTTTGAGATAAAAGTGTTATTGGTTTCATGCTGTAACTCTATATGACTAATACATTGTTCCCTAAGAACTGCATATGTGAATATTACATAGATCTATTGTCTATCAAATTCATGCTTTAGTAAGGTAATCATCGCACGTGATGACTTCTAATTCTAAAACTTCTGAACTTCTAATTAAAAAACTTTTTTTTTTCTTATTCCATGGATCTCGCCCGATTTCCTCCTCTTGTTGCCACTGTTACATCACATAAATGCAGTGACATTAATTAAATGAAATGAGTTTATTTCGCTCAAATAACAATGAAAGTTCATTGTACTTGATAGAAAAAAGTTGCATGAACTCAAAATTCCATTGTAGTAAGCTGAACTTAATATGACTGAGTTGAGTTGCAGCAAATTTCTAAATTCAGCATGCTTTGCATCAGACTGTATAAATAAATGCAGAAATTAAGTGTGATTTTGTGTGTTTTTGCACAAGATTAACATAGAGAGACATGAGTAAGTGTTTAATGTTAACTGTTATGTTAGTTTTGTAGGTGAAGAGTAGAGCCTACAAAACTTTCAAGACCACAAACTGTATGTTGTTTGATTATATGTATGCAAGTATATAATAACAGTGTCTCTGATAGTTATAATAGCATGTGTTATTTGATGTCTATTTAACCAAGATCTGAACGTGACGTTTATGTAAATGAACACACTGGCTTTGCTCTGCTTCAGTGATTCTTGCCCTCGCCCCCACTTTAGTTAGTAAGTTCTACTAACTAAAACGTTTTACTTTCCTCAAATGTTTTGAGTATTCGGAGAGTTTTACACTGAGCTTGTGAAAACAGCATAACTGATTCAAAAGATAATAGATGTGGCAGGTTGTTTCATCATGTGACAAGCTGAGAGGGAAAGCTGGTTTCTTTATTGTTTCTTAATTTGCCCTTTTGTGTTGTCAAGAGCAATGTTCAATTTCTCCAGCAACATCTCTATATAATTTGTGCTCTTGCCTGATTGCATTTTTCCACAAGGCAGGTGCTAATTGTATCCA
Source organism: Zacco platypus (assembly GCA_038088235.1). Classification (NCBI taxonomy): domain Eukaryota; kingdom Metazoa; phylum Chordata; class Actinopteri; order Cypriniformes; family Xenocyprididae; genus Zacco; species Zacco platypus. Next base: position 30,805,255 of record CM076076.1, read on the forward strand.
TAAACAGATCTATTTATGTAAGAGCTGGAAAAAATGAGTAGTATACTACTTGCCCTGCAGATTTTCTTCTCTGATTAAATAAACCTACACAATATACCCTTTATATATAGAATGTTATGTAATACCAGAAAAGATCCCATTGCGGCGCACAGGATGGGATGACCCAATCCTGGCACGCATACATGGAGCGTGAAAATGCGGCCCCGTCTTAGGCTCGCATTCACCCACGCTCGCATCTCGGGGTCGGCCATGCTAAAATGTCATCGCACCATGTGGCCAGCACCCAAAAGCCAGACACCACTTCACCACCGAGATGGCGTGAGGACTTTGATAACGTTGCCCTTTGCCTGCCCCCCGTGGAAGGCATGAACAATGTATGGGTAGCCCTGCGGAAAATGTCAATGGTCAATTACGTCAAAATAATCCACTCGTTGGAATAGCAAGCATATCAAACCCCAGGCTTCAGATATTCATGGATGGAATCTGTAGACTCCATCTCGACTTGAAAATGAAGAAAGATAAAAACTCATTTGCCTTGCTGGATCATTTTTAACCACCACTGAAATCTTCAGGGCTTTCATGCAGAAAAAAACCAGAGACAACCCCCAAGGGAGACATTTCTGAAGAAGAAAATACAATTTTTCTTGCATCTCTCGCATGAAAAAGCGCCGTCGCTGCGCTCCTGAGGAACCGCGTTCTGTTTTAGTTTCGTTTATTTGCTCGTCTTCTAAACAAACATCATTTTTAAGAGTTCAGCACAGGGCCGTGGGGCCATTTTGAGGCGGTGATGTTGAATTGAGCCGGATTGAAGATCTGTGGGTCATTAGGGAGTCGTGTTCGACTCTCTCTCGGAATTCCAACGCCAGCTTGGCCACGATTGTTTGGCTGCTCTCTTTACTTCATTAATGCACATGAACTACTCGCAGGCAAACTCGGCAATGCTAATGAGCATATTAGTTTTCTCCAGGGTCGTCCGCTGTCTTTTCATCAAGTAAATAGTGGATCCATTTCTCGCAGCTGCGGGGGGACACAGAGGAACTGAAGGTGTTCGGTCGGTGGCCGCAAGGTTAGTGAGTCCACGGGGCCTCAGGAAGAACACTGATGAGATATCGCTGCTCATTGTTACTAACCTCACACGCCAGTGGCGTCTGATGATTGTCAAGAGTGGGGAACCGCACATGCCACTTATTAACGGTAAAATAACACTGGTAACATTTTACGGTTACACTTTATTTTAAGGTGTTAGTAATTACACTGTAATTATACATTTAACTACTGAGTAATAACATCTAACTACATGTACTTACTATAGGGTTAGGGTTAGGATGAGGGTTTGGTTTAGGGTTAATTGCATGTATTTATGCATAATTTCTAGTTATTACTATAGGAAATACATGAAACATATGTAACAATGACACTGTAAAATAAAGTGTCACCCATTTTCCAATAAGGTCGCATTTGTTAATGCACAACATTAACTATCAATGAATGATACAGTAATTATTCATCTATAATGTTAGTAGAAATACAACTGCTGTTAGTTCATGTTAGTTTAGGTAAAAATAAAGCTGCCATGAAGTGATTTTAATGTTCATGGAACCCTTCCATTGCACAAAAAGATCTCTGTTGTGGAAAAGGTTCTTAAGATTATTAAATTGTTCTACACTAAGAAATTGTTCATTATTTCTTACTGCTTACTGAATGGTTCTTTCAGAAAATCTGACATGAATCTAATATATATACAGTATATATGTACACAAACACACACACACACACACACATTGGTGTATACCTTTTTTGTCGCGATTTGATATTTCAATACTGCAGGGGAATTAGCTAACCAGTTTTTGTATTATAACTATGTAAATGGAAGCTCTAGTACTGCCGGAAAGACTCAAATGTTACATCATCTCTTTAGGTGTAACCAATCATTATCTAACACTTGGAGTATAAAAGATTGGCTCTTACACATGTTTGAGTTCACAGATGCTGACGCCAACCTTCATCTCCATCCTCTCCTCCACCAGCAGGATGGTCCCTGTTCATACCTCCCAGGGGTCGGCTACGCCGCTGCCTTCATCTTTAGGCTGGAAATGCAGAGTCTGCAACCCTCAGGATGTAAGCTACATTGGGGCCTACACCAAAGAACTTTATCTTACCATATTTTGCTTGCTGATTGTTAATAAATATCACTGTTACATTATCTTGCCTCCCGAGTCTTTCTGGTAGAACTATGTCTTTAAAAAAAAAAAAAAAAAGCACTGCAGTTCATGCTGCTATGGTAACTGGGGAAAAGATTGGAAAGACTTATACTTTTGGATGCAAAATATGTTCGCAAAATGTTTTAGAATAAGGTTAGAATTATTACACTCCATATATTTGACATGCATGCATGAAGTTAAGCATATGGTTTGTTCCATTTGTCCTCGGAAATGGTAAAGTCAAAAGCCCCCAGGAGGAACTTTCGACTGGAACACCCCCTCAAGGCGGTCCTCTGCCACAGAGTAAAAAAAAAAAAAAGTTACAGATAATTGTGACGTTTTATCTCACAAATCTGACTTGCGTGATATGAAGTCACAGTTGTGAGTTATAACGTCAGAATTGGAGATATAAACTTGCAATTCTGACTTTTTTTCTCGCAATTTCGAGTTTATATCTCACAGTTTTTTTTTCCTTGCAATTCTGACTTTTTTCCCTTGCAATTGCGAGTTTATATCTCACAATTCTGCGAAAAAACACTGACTTTTTTAGAGCTCAATTCCAACTTCTTTTCTCAGGATTGCATGATAATTGTGAGTTATAAAGTCAAAATTGCCAATTGTCTTATAAAGTTATAAAGTGTTACATAAAGTGGAATAAAGAAAAAATGTGCAATTCTGACTTTATCACTCAAAATTGCCAGTTTATTCTGAAAATTATTAAAAAAAAAAGTGAATTATGAGATAAGAAGTCGCAATTACCTTTTTTACTTTTTATTGCATGGCGGAAACAAGCTTCCACAAGATGGAGATGTGACTAGGAAGCTCCGAGGAAACAAAATAACCCAGACTCCAGAATCCAATGTGGCTGCTCGGTGAATAAACCCTAGTGAAACAGTAATAAAATATTATCCATTAGCACTACTGTGTGCACTCAATGATGGACACGACCACAGCATTATCTGTGCAAACTACTGCGTATTTATATGTGCGTATTCTGAAAGAGCAAGCACAACAAAGGTTCGCCTGGACGTGTCCACCTCAGTTTTCAGACCTGTGTACTGGAACACAGTCAACTCATTCTCAGCCACAACATCCCTCCTCTGAGGTAAATGGAACACAGCAGCAGAATCGCTTGATGTGGAAATCCTTGCGCCTCAAATGCATCAAACAACGCACACATCTGAGAATAGGGCAAGCCATGTAGGTTTATGATTTAGTGTGAAGTGCTTAACATAAAGTACGTCTCATGTTTAAGAACACTCGGCTCGTTCACAGCTGCTCACTGAGTGTCCTTTGTTATTTTTCAGATGTGTATCAAAGTATATCGATGAATGACATTGTCTCATCCTAGTGGGGAACCTCAAAATTTCTTTTGGCACACAGAGATGCACAGCACTCAAATTAACACTGTATTCGTTTGATATGCATGTCTCATGAATAGAATGCAATATATATATATATATATATATATATATATATATATATATATATATATATATATATATATGTGTATATTTATATATATATATATATATATATATATATATATATATATATGTATGTGTATATATATATATATATAAATATGTATGGGTATATATATATATATATATATATATATATATATGTGTGTGTATATGTATGTGTGTATATATATATATATATATATATTTATATATATATATATATATATAAAATTATCATGAAATTGCATATGCAAACTATTTTTTATATTGAAAATCATATACAGATGAAAAAGTTCTTATAATATGCTTCACACTTCATGCATAAAGCATCTATTGTTGTTGCCTGTGGCTCTAATCAAGTCATCATTGTTTTATTTTGGCAGACTCACTTTTTCATAATGGAGCCTTTAAATCTTATTGGTGTTCATTAGCCAAGAAAGTACACTTCAAAGACAAGTAAACTTCAGACATGTACAAGTGACAAAGACAAAGTGGGCAGAGAGAAAAAAACAAAAAAACTCTTGAAGAAGAAATGTCCATCATAGAAGACTTACATCTACAAATGGCTGCTTCTCCTTTGTGTCTCACATCCCTGCTATCTATGAGGGGAAACCAGACTTAGATCACATTTAGAAGCTGCTGCATAAGTTAGAAAATTGCTTGATGCAAATCCTCTGAGGTAGTTATGTGCATAATAATTCAAACAGGCAACTCATTTCCATACACAAATTGGAGAGAGAGTAGTTTTAACCACGTCCATATCATCTTTTCCTGCTTTGTAAGAACAATTTATGTTAAAGCAATGCACTCTGTCCTGTGCAATCATTTCATGCAGAATATCATTTTGGACACTTACAGGAACTATGCGTCATGTTAACATGATTAAATGAGCATGTTTGTGCATAACTAAACAATGCTGGCAGATTTCAAGCTGGACGTGTGAAACGGTTGAGCAAATTGGCTTAGTGTCTGAAAAGTTGTGCCAAAAATGCTCTAAATTGGAGCTTTTCGAACACGTCTCGCCGACTGACCATAAATGTACAAATTATATATTTAGTTCTTTGTGTGACTACAGAAATATTGTGCATATAACAGTTATCTCATTTGTGTATACTGTCATAAGATGAGGAGTACAGAAGCTTACTGAAAGTTACAATAATACTTAAAGGTGCAGTAAGCAATTTCTGAGAAACACTGTTTAAATTGGATCAAACTGAGCAGCACACTTGTAGCCAATCAGCAGTACGGGGTGTGTCCACTCATAATGGGGGAGGAGAGAGAGTGATCCAATCAGCAGTAGGGGGCGTATCCACTCATGATGGGGGAGGAGAGAGAGTGATCCAATCAGCAGTAGGGGGCGTGTCCACTCATGATGGGGGAGGAGAGAGAGTGATCCAATCAACAGTAGGGGGCGTGTCCACTCATGATGGGGGAGGAGAGAGAGTGATCCAATCAGCAGTAGGGGGCGTGTCCACTCATGATGGGGGAGGAGAGAGAGTGAGCCGATCAGCAGTAGGGGGCGTGTCCACTCGTGATGGGGGAGGAGAGAGAGTGAGCCGATCAGCAGTAGGGGGCGTGTCCACTCTTGATGGGGGAGGAGAGAGAGAGAGACAATCAGCAGTAGGGGGCGTGTCCACTCATGATGGGGGAGGAGAGAGAGAGAGCCAATCAGCAGTAGGGGGCGTGTCCACTCATGATGGGCGAGGAGAGAGAGTGAGCCAATCAGCAGTAGGGGGCGTGTCCACTCATGATGATGGGGGAGGAGAGAGAGTGTCTATTAAACCTTCAACAAAACCATACCGGAACATTCATATCTGTGTTCGTTCAACCACTCAACCAGAGAGAGCAGTTTTGAACCACACATTAGTTATTTCTGTGTTACAAATTATCACAGAAGTGCTGAGATTTAGTATATAAACATTGATGTCAACGATAGCGATGAAAATAGAGCAAACTACCTTTTGAAACGAACTGGGCGCTTCATACAACGGTTGTTTTAATTACATCTGACGCCACTAGGTGGCGACAAGTTAATGTTAAAAATTAGAATCCAGCAATTACTATTTTGTCTCTAGTATATTGTTATCTTGTTCAGTTGAATATTCAGAATCGTGGGAGAATCGTGATCTTTATTTGAAACCAAAAAATCTTGATTTTTCAAGTTCAAGTTCACCAACATTAATCTACTAACTCCCCTGACTGCTTTGTTGGACAAAATGGCGGATTCGGGGTTGTGATTGGTCAGATCGCCTGTCAATCAAACTGTTTGCGAAGGGTCAATTTTGGCATTACATTTAGATCTGCATGTTGCATCAGATTTCTACCCTGTAATGAGTCCCTGTTTTTTAATGTTATAATTTATATACTTTATGTATCTACTGTACATTATCCAGTCATTAAATATATGTATGCCAACTTTAAGCAGCATTAAACAGTAAATAAACATGAACATGCAGCATCTGTGCCACCTTTGCAGTGTAAAGATGACTTTTGATGGTAGAAGTTTATTGGTAGTTTAAACAGTCTATAGTATTCTGGCTGATTGATGTAATTGGTTAAATTTAAGTATTTTACATAAAAAAGAACGACTAATAAACATTTAATAAGGTACTTACAAAAATTATCCTTACAAAGGCATAAAAAATGCCTCTGGAAATCAATTATCTGGGACAAATACTGCCCATTAACAGGAAAGTTAGCTTGTGTTAGTTTTTGTAGTATTATAATGCATTATATTGTATATATTGTAGTATTATATTATATCATCACCTGATTGAGATCGTCCTTTCGATTTTTTTTTTTTTTTGATCCCTTAAATAACTTTCCCTTCTTCCCTAGCTACTTTATGTGATTGTTGCTTGTAGAGCTTCTAACTTCTTCTTTACAATGGTAGCTTGACCCTAGTGTAAGGTGAAGTATTGCAAATGTCATGGCTACATTTCAAACAGCTTTCTCAAATACTCTGGATGTTGAATGTTGTCAATGAGTGAGAAAGGTGTCGAGTTAAAATCCAGAGGAGGCACTTTTAATTAAGAATCTAATTAAAATAGCACTATAAGTTAATGGATGTGTATTAGGTGCAGTGGTGAATTAAATTGATCTGGATCTGTACGGCACTATTATCATCCCTCCCACATTTCTGCCTTGTAGCAGGTAAAGAGACTGCTTATCCTGCCTCCGTGAGGCAGACAGATAGCAGCCAAAGTTAGAGGGGGCGGCAAAGTAAAGCACAGAGAACTGCTCGGAAAAGTTACCTGGCAGGTCGTAATTCATTTTCAATAAGAGTGGGCGCAATCCTGATTCTGAGAACCTTAGAAGATAAAGTAATAGCGTTTTAAAAATCGAGTTTGAAATATGTGGAAAGTTCTTAGAAATGTCATCTTCGTATTCATGTTGGTTTCTTGTGCTTTTCAAGAACTTTCAATGAAGTGAAATGTTATGTGGTGTAACTATTAGGAAAATGTAATTACTTTTGGTCCCACTTTATATTAGGTGGCCTATTTACTTACATTTAAAGGAACGTATACCTGCATGTAATTACAGCTGTAATTAATTTCTGTAATAACATTTATAATTACACTGTTGATCCATCCCTTACATCTTAACCCACGCTTAAACCGAACCTGTCCCTAACCTTACCCGTATCCCACCTCAACAGTCTTTTGCAACACAATATGGTACATTGTACTTATTTTTTGATGCACCTAATATAAAGTGGGACCTAATATTTACCCAAAAGTGAAAATTATCATCATTTACTCACCCTCAGATTGTTCCAAACCTGTATGAGCTTCTTTGTTCTGTTGAACACAAAAGAAGATATTTGGAGGAATGTTGGCAACCGTTGACTTCCATAGGATTTTCCCCCTTTACTCTGTCAACTGTCTGGTTACCAACATTCTGAACTAACCCTTTAACATCTTTAATATACTCCATATGAGAATCTTTAAGTAAATAAAAAAGATTATTGGAGTACATTTTATAAGAAAACACCATATCTGTCTTTCTACGTCAAAATTTCTCTAGTAATTATTATCAAATTTTTTTGTAATTATTTGTGAAATTTACAAGCAATTTCTAAGTGAAACTGTTTCATGTAAATCCTAAAAAAAATTCTTGTATGTGCATTTTTTTTTTTCGGTAAAAAGTATGAAAAATGATAAATTATTTATTTATAAATAGTCATTCGGGGAGTCAGACTACATGACATGTTGCATCCTTAACTATATTTGAATTGTCATAAAAAAAGGTCAAATTATCTGATATTTTTTATGAACTCATAGTCATCAGGGTCGGCAGGCGTTCGCTCTATGATTTATGTTTTTTTTTTTTCTGCATGTCGGAATTAAATTTAGCAGAAACAAAAATTCAGAAGTTTGTGATATTTTAACAAAACTCCTCAGTTTTTTTCTTCCCTTAAAATAATATTATAAAAATATAAAAACTGTTCAAACCACTCAATAAAAACGTTCTTTTCAAGAATATATATATATATATATATATATATATATATATATATATATATATATATATATATATATATATATATATATATATATATATATTTTTTTTTTTTTTTTTTTTTTTTTTTTTTTACTTCATTATGAAATCAGGACAGTTTTACCACCCTGACAATTTTATTTATTTATTTATTTTTTTAAGGCTCCAAAAACACTAAAATCATTCATCGCATGTTGCATTTTTAATGTATTTGACTCCAGACAAAAATAAGCATCATAGTAGTCAATCATCTGAATTATTCAGGACTCCCTTAACAATGATTAGTCGAGTGTCCGTTCAACCCACGACTAGTTGATTTTATTTCTGGAATAAGATTACAGAGTCCGGGAAGTCACCTGTACGAGAGGGGAAAAAAAGTGGCCAGAGTTTTGCAATTCGTCTTCGATTTTCAATCCGTACCAACAAATTCATAAACTTTCGCACTCCGTTCCAACCATACTCACGGTTTTGTGGCTCGTCCCTCATTTCAGAAATCTGTACTCTACCAACACAAGAACAGAACAAGATCCCAAATTGTATATTATTAAGTCGAAAACGTCAAACTCTCTTAACTGCATGCTTTAATTCTAGGCTATAATTTGTATAGACAATGATTTAATTCAAATTACGTACATAATAATCTTGCCCATCTATTTATTTGCGATATTCTAATACTCTTGGATTGCTTTCAACTCAAAATACACTTTACCCCAGCACTTTTTCTAATGCCAAACATCAGTACCAAATACGTCAAGCATTTCTATGACAACCTTCAGTGGGCCAAAGACAATAAGCCTCATTCATTCGTCAACACCATAGGATTATTTATTTACTTTTCTACATACCATGCAAACCTACTGCAAAATAAATTAATGCAATGATAGGTGAGTCATACTTGAATCAGCCGGTAAATATTTCTAAACTGATGCATGAGTACAGTTGTAACCAGGCACATGCACAGATAGACCCAAGTGGTGCTCAGCATCTGACCTTTTGGCTTCTAGATAAGTGCCCTTTTTGCATTTTAATTTGGCCCTTGGCATTAATTCTCAACAACTTATTCTTAATAATTCCCTTGTCACAGCCTCCACAGACACCACATCTCACGGACAGCCAGATAACAATCCTGTTTACTGTTTGTCACCACTGTGAAATTAAACCACTATTAAAGCGTCTCAATACAGCCAGCCTGACTTAGGCAATAGCCCTCCATTTAGTGTAATGAGCGAGCTAGTCTGGCGTTGATGTGAAAGAACATTGTACAAGACAGATCATTGTAAAAAAGGCAAGGTAGATATGAATTGCTCTTGCATGAGTTCTTGTATTTTGTGTTTAAGCAATATCACACGAGCTAGAGTGCTATTTTCTCGAATATCGGCATGAATGCAAAATGTGATAGCCTATTCATTTCATACAACAGTTCAATAAACAAACTGATTGTCAATTTTTTAGACACAACGTTGTCAACTTTGACTATTTTGGCTCTATTTTGCTTATGTAAATAGTTCCAAACAAAGCAGAAAAGCTGCTTCTCCCAGCAACACACAGCAGTATTTGATTCACCATTTTAAATGAATCAGATTCAATGATTCAATGATTCATTGACCCATTCTTAAAGTAGTATGTGTGTTCGACTTGAAGCGGCGCTATGCAGATCAATCAATTGATCTTTCGCAAAGACCCGCCCCTTTTAGTTACTGTTGCTATGTCCGACAAGACATGCGCTCTCACGCCACACATCATGTTCTCACGCAGTGAAAAATACATCGCGGAGCAAAGAGGACAGACTTTTGACATGATTCATATTTAAAAGATTGTAATTTTTTAAAGAAGTTTAAACAATAAATAGCGTCTAGTGTGTCTTTAATGTGTGGTGACAGATCGCTGTAGCTCCTCGTGAACCGATCATCTCTTCATACTAGTTCATTTATAGCATCAAATAACAATGAATGAACATCAGAAGGAATGTTGTTTCAAACGCGGAAAGACGTGAATACACACAATTTTTCAAGTTCAAGTTCGCCAACGTTAATCTACTAACTCCCCTGACTGCTTTGACGGACAAAATGGCGGATTTGGGGTTATGATTGGTCGGATCGCCTGTCAATCAAACTGCCGGCGAATGGTCAATTAAATTAAAGTACCACAAGAGTGATTCTAAAACAAACGGAGCCGCTCTTGCAGTACTTTTATATAGGAAACAACCGAATTGGCTGAATGAACGATTAATTCACTTATTAAAACTTGCTGCCACCTACTGGCGGTTTTAGTTTCATAATAGTATCACTTCATTTTACCCAACATTTCATACTTTTGTATTCAAAATGTTATATTTGGAACATTAATCTTATAACGTTATTTAGGCAATTAAAAAAAAAAAAACCGAAGGTATGATTTATAAATCTGAGTGCACAGACTGGAAATTCGGGGGTGCAATTTGTTAAACTGAGGGAACAATTTAAAGACATAGTTCACCCAAAAAACGACAATTCTGTTATTTACTCACTCTCAAGAATTTCTTTTTTCTGATGAACACAAAGTAGCTATTTTGAAGAATATCGGTAACCAAGCAGTTGATGAACCCCATTGACTTCCATAGTATGGAAAAAAATAAAATAGGATGACTTGGGGCCTATTAACTGTTTGGATACCAACGTTCTTCAAAATATCTTATTTTGTGTTGAGCAGATGGAAGAAACTCATTCAGTTTTGGAACAACTCGAGGGTGAGTCAATGACAGAATTTTCATTTTTGGGTGAACTATCCCTTTAAGAATCTGTCAGTTTGTTTTATAAGCTGAGGGGATGAATTGCAAAACTGTGGCCATGGATTTGCGGATCTTGTTTTTTTTCTTACACCTGACTTCCCAGGATCCGTATAAAATAAATGATTTCAACACTGAAAAAAATGGCATACTTTTAAATCATGAATAGTTTTCAGTTTGCAAATCTAGATTGAAAATAGCTACCCTGACACTGATTATCATTGCATTCCATTATAGGAAGAATATTGTGTCTCGTTCACTTCCCTTCACACGTTCTATTATGTGTGTGCGAGAGTGAAAGATATCAGGTTCAATCTTCAGCGGCGTGATGTTTCTTCATCAGGTAATATAATCCACCATGTGTGTCTCAGCAGGGTAGCTGTCTTCCCCTGGTAGGAGGCCGATGGCTGCGGGAACTGGATTCTTACTGAAACGGACTGCAGCCGATTGTAGAAGACAGATGAGAGAGAAAGGTCACAAGATGGAGAGACTCGGGAACGAGAAATAGGGTGGAGAAGAGCTTGAGTTAGTTGATTGTAGAGATCAGAGCTTTTATTTGGGCTGGAGAAAGACCTCATGGGATGGGATGGACGATATGGTCAGAGAATGCCCGGGTCAAAAGGGGAAATCCATCGACAGCTTGAGTCCCAATGGATTACAGAAGATAAGGATATAGGGATGAGAGTTTGGACACAACAGTGATACTCAAATAGAACGGAAACACATGAATACAGACCACACACACATCTGTTGTGGACACAGCAGCCACGAGCAGATCTATGTAGTTTAATCTCTCAGGCAAACACACATGTTTTAATGATTGAGCCTAAAGTCTTACTGCCAGACAGCTACAGTTCATTTAAAGGGGACTAAAACGTGTCAAATATGGCATGCCTGATTGATATTTTACACCTGTTTAGAAAGTAAACAACCCTCTTCAGATTGTGGTTCACGTGTCTTTATGCTGTGAAATTGTTGCTGATTTTTATAAAGTAAATGTGAGAACTTTTATATTGTTAGTAATATCTTACATTTACTGGACTGGACAACTATCCATAAATCATATTTTAGGAAAAACATACTGACATGTATCAAATATGATCCATCTGGCTTTTGAGGAATGTTTATCTGTTCATCTCTCAATCATCATTGTATTGTATTGCATTATATATATATATATATATATATATATATATATATATATATATATATATATATATATATATATATATATATATATATATGTATATATCAGAAATTATTCAGACACTAGATATAATTTTTTATAATAATATATGTAATTTTTTTAATATTTTTTATGTTTTTACCAGTGGGTACAAGACACTATCAATCATTTGTGTAAGTGAGGATAGCAAAATAAAGTAAACTGTGACATATTGTACAAAAATATTATAATAGCATGTTAATATATTGTAATAAATATTCTTCATACAGAGGTAAAACTGATAAAAATTTGGAAACAAAAATATATCTGACACTTTGACCTGACAATGTTTTGATTAAGTGTTATCTGACATTATCAAGATTATTTTTTTCTGACACAGTTTAACTCTGAGTTCTTGTCATGTTTTATTACATTTTTTTTAAACTATAGCGAATAAACTGAGATAATGTGTGAAATGTTGAATGTCTGAATACATTTTGTTAGACTGTATATATATATATATATATATATATATATATATATATATATATATATATATATATATATATATAAATATATATATATATATATATATATATATATATATATATATACATATAAATTACAATTATAAATAGTCGAATTTACAGGTTGTAATATGTTTACAGAATTACTCTGGCAACCACAGAAGCCAGTTTTTATTCCCAGTAAAAACAATGCTAAAGAGTCTTTTTCCAGCTGCCTAGAATGGAATATGATGAGTTGGCATGGATTTCTCACTGAGATGACCCATGATGCAACTCAAATCTTTCCATCTCTGTGGCTGTTAGATGAGATGAAGAGTCCTCCATCTTGCAGCAGCTCGCAAGTGACACCTACAACAAATCCTGTGTGTCAAAAATATAGGCTAGTGTGCCCTTCTCTGCCAATTTAGAGTGTGAAATAACAGAAAGCGTGTACGGAGGTTAAGGCTTGGTACACACTGTACGATTTTGACATTGATTTTCAACAAATCTCAGAAATCGTAAAAGATTTATTTGGTGTTCAGCAGTCCTGCAGTGTGACTGCTCCTACGACCCGTTCTAATGAAGAACTTAAAGGAACTTCTGACACAGAGAAACAATCGTAAAAGACAGAAAAGTTGAGCTGGCTTATCTTAAATCTGGGTTAGTTCACCCAAGAATTTAAATTCTGTCATCAATTACACACTCTCATGACTTTTTATTCAGCTTCAAAATACAAAATTAAGATATTTTTAATGAAATTTAAGGGATTTCTATCCCTGCGATTGAAAGTCTATTCACTCAAAACTATGACTTTTATATAAAGATATCATATGAATCTAGTGGTTTAATTTAAGCCTTGAAGAGGCAGGATCCCTTTATGAACAGATTTAATTTAGGCTTTTATTCACATATAAACACTTCCATTTTCAAATGGAAGCGTATCCCTGAACGTAAACCAATGAGGTTCATTCTCATGCACTTTGAATATTCTATAATATCGAGCATCAAGTAAAGTTTATTTGATGTGCTCTAAGTATGTTTGCTGATCTATGCATCGCTCAGATTTCCTTAAAAATATTGGTTATGGGTTTGGAACGTCATGAAAGTGAGTAATTGAGAACAGAATTTTTCATTTTTGGCTGAACTAACCCAACCCTTTATGGTATTAATTTCTACTCATTAATTGTTCACTATGGGAATTAAAAGGGCAGACCTTAAAGTAGCCAACAATGTGCTGTTTTAAGTCACATCACGTTCGAACGTCCTTCCAAAACTCTCTTTCCCACAGTCACCGTCACACAGAAGACACCCGTTGAAGTGCTCCAGAAATTGCTCTATTAACCTCATTTCTGAACATCTCTTCTCAGGGGTGATTTTTTTGCAGCATCTTTGGTATGTAAATTAGATATTTTTATTCACAAATCAACTTTGTCTAACATATTTTTACTGTAAATTGAGAAATCATCAATATTTCCATATGGCAACACTGTACCGCAGTGGAATTGCAGTGATGTATTTCCCCATTGGGATTTTTTTATAGATGGTAGCATCAAATGATAGTTTAACGATAGGGATTTACTTATTGTTGGTTTGGATGAGTTCCAAGTATGTAAATCTATCTATTTGTAAAAGGAAATGTGCATTTGAATAGAAAAGAAAATCAAAATTTAATAGGAAAAACTGCTTTTTTGATCATTTTCCATTGTGGTACAGCGTTGCCAAATAGCAAGCACTCCCCAAGAAAATATATATATTTTTTAAATATGTTTTGATTTGTATGATTGAAACTATTAAAGGTTAAATCCAGGGCAGGTTTACACAACATTGATGTACTAAAAACCTTTTCCTTTGTTTTTTTTTTGTGTACAAACCACTTGCAGTTCTGAGGAAAATATACAGAATAACAAGTTATATCTCAATTCTGTTTTTCCTTTAAGAAATGTGAGATATAAACTTGGATTTGTGAGAAAAAAAGTCAGAATTGACCCTCTGCAAACAGTTTGATTGACAGGCGATCTAACTAATCATAATCCCAAATCCGCCATTTTATCCGACAAAGCAGTCAGGGGAGTTAGTAGATTAACTTTGAACTTGAACTTGAAAAATTGCGTCTTTCCGTGTTTAAAACAACATTCCTTCTGATGTTCATTCATGTTTATTTGATGCTATAAATGAACTAGTATGAAGAGATGATCGGTTCACAAGGAGCTACAGCGATCTGTCACGACACATTAAAGAGACATTATACGCTATTTATTGTTTAAACTTCTTTAAAAAATTACAATATTTTAAATATGAAACTGTTTCATATAATTTCAGTGTCCTCTTTGCTCCAGGATGTATTTTTCACTTCGTGAGAACATGATGTGTGGCGTGAGAGCGCATGGCTTGTCGGACATAGCAACAGTAACTGAAGGGGGCGGGTCTTTGCGAAGGGTCAATTCTGAGATATAAACTCGAAATTAACTTTTTCATTCTTTTATTCTGTGACTTTTCCGCAACCTGGTCGGCTCCACCCATAAAAAAAACATTATCGTGGTTTGCAACTTTACTCTCATCCGTCCTACAATCTCGATCTGCATACAAACGCTGGTATACTCAAACACACCTGCACTCGTCCAATTCCCAGTCTAGTAAAAAAATCTGGCGATTTGCCGAGGAATAGTATGTCAGACCTGACAGCTTCTTTAAATGATTGATTCTGAGACTGTTTTCCGTCCATCTTTAAATGACCATCAAGGTCACCAGACGCTATCTGGCCACCGATGTCCAAAGAGAAATGAAGAAATACTCGAGAGAACAAGAACAGACATCCCTTATAAAAAGCCCTCACCAGGATGCTGACTGAAGCAACAGCCTTTTTCAGCTGCCACAGCACTTACAGAGCTCTGCACAAATTGCATCACGATGTTTCACCCACTGAGATGTCCCAAAATATCTCCTAAATGCCATTTCATTCTAGCTAAAAGCAACTCAGGAAATAATAATGAAATGCACTGTATGCTGTTACTTAGCTTTTAATTTATCCACAGAAGACTCTGCTAGCTTGTTATCGATGCATTCAGTCCAGGACAGTCAAGATAAAAACATCTTCTTTTACATTTATTTACAGTAACCAACGAGGAACGCCACAACACAAGCAATTCCTAACAGTGCTGTGACACAAAGTTGCGACACTTTATAATAAGCGTACAGTAACAACACCCTTATAAATAATTTGCAAACTATTAGTTTAAAGATCATGTATTGTTTATAAATTGTCGTCTTTACTCTAATTGTGTCCAGGAAGAAAGCCTACGACAAGGACGTTCAGGAACATAAAACTTTTACTGAGAATCATTACGCGCAACACCATGGGAAATAACGTTCACGCTCGACCAGGACAGGACTGAAACCGAGGGTTTAAATAACAGGAACACATGGGAGCAAACAAGACTAATTAATCACACACAGCTGACAGGAATTAACTAATGACGAACTCAAAACTGAAACCAATGAAATCAAAGAAACACAGAGGGAAAAGACCAAACACAGAGACATACACGTAACACCAATAGCCTATACACAAACAGTGAGTTATTCATTCAATGTCAATATAATTTATTTATTATTAATTAACTAGCTTGTATGTTTCACGTACCCAGAGCTTCAGACTGATGGTTGAAAGTCTATCGAAGCTTTCCAAGTACCGCCCGAGAGGATGTTTGACTGACGTGTAACGCAACCAATCACAGTTCGTTGTATTTTTTGTCAGGTTTAGGGGCGTGAAAATGAAAGTCGACCGCCGTTCATCTAATAAATTATTCATTCAATAAAAAATTCATTGTGCGAGTTTACTGCAACAATAGAGCCACGAATTTCACATACTTTTGAAAATCCAACGTTTAGTTGATCCTGGTAAGTTGTAAACACGAGGGGGTTTTGGCGTCACGGCATTTGTTTCCATGCGGACCGCTAATGAACGTGACACACACGTCTCCTGGACATCCGGTTTTAGAATTCAATCTATCGAAGCTTTCCAAGTACCGCCAGAGAGGATGTTTGACTGACGTGTAACGCAACCAATCACGGTTCGTTGTACTTTTTGTCAGGTTTAGGGGCGTGAAAATGAAAGTCGACCGCCGTTCATCTAATAAATTATTCATTCAAGAATGTTGTGCGAGTTTACTGCAACAATGGAGCCACGAATTTCACATACTTTTGAAAATCCAACGTTTAGTTGATCCTGGTAAGTTGTAAACACGAGGGGGTTTTGGCGTCACGGCATTTGTTTCCAGGCGGACCGTTAATGAACGCGACACACACGTCTCCTGGACGTCTCCGGTTTTAGAATTCAATCTATCGAAGCTTTCCAAGTACCGCCCGAGAGGATGTTTGACTGACGTGTAACGCAACCAATCACAGTTCGTTGTATTTTTTGTCAGGTTTAGGGGCGTGAAAATGAAAGTCGACCGCCGTTCATCTAATAAATTATTCATTCAAGAATGTTGTGCGAGTTTACTGCAACAATGGAGCCACGAATTTCACATACTTTTGAAAATCCAACGTTTAGTTGGTCCTGGTAAGTTGTAAACACGAGGTGGTTTTGGCGTCACGGCATTTGTTTCCAGGCGGACCACTAATGAACGCGACACACACGTCTCCTGGACATCCGGTTTTAGAATTCAACCAACCAGATGACGACTTCAAAACTGCTGAAGTGTTTCCAGCATAATAAATACATTGACGCCCCATTGGGCGCTTTGGAACGTAGCTGCGATACGTCAATCGCGTCCGCCATATTGCTGAGGGCAAGACTGTACTGTAAACAAATGCAAGTAAACTGGCGAGCTGCGTTTTTTCTGGATAAAACGAAAATAACGTTTACATTTATCAAGCGATTTCAGTGGTTTATGATGTACGTGGTGTACAAAAAGTTCCATCTTAACCCTTTCGCACATAAGTTTAAAATATTCTGGCTGAGCGCCCAGCGTGACTTTTTCAAGGCGACCGTTATTTAGAACGTGTCACTTTACTGTTTCCATGGTGACACGTCATTGCTTGTCACGTGACACACGGCAACCTCAAAAATGATCTGCTTTTATTTAATTTTTCCTTTTTTATTCAAAATATTAACAAAATTGATGACTATAGCATGAAATATCTGATATTCCGATTGTCAAATATGTGCAAGTGGATGTGTTTTGCTGTTTAAACACCTTTATAATGATCGCATTAGTTGAGATATACGCGCGATGGGCGCCGCCATGTTAGTTTGCCCGCGTCTGTTGGATTTACAGCACGTGAATTCATCCTTCTCCCGAAATACATGAAAGTAAGTGAGCCGGTGAACTGAGAGAAGAAGAGAGTAAACTTTAAAGTGACTTATATGAATAAAACGTGCTGTCTAATTATTATGGAAATGATTGTTATTGCCGCTTCCATAGACATCAGTGTGTATTTTACAAACTCTAAATGTATTGATTTGTTAGTACTTATGTGCATTTAGATGTCTGAAACCTAAAATAAACATTATGTGGTTGAAAACACTGCATATTTGTGATATTGATATTGACAGCGCTGAGCGCGTCCGTCACTGGCTCAGCGCCAGAGAACGCGCGCAAGCACTTTCGAATTTGGCAGTTAATCACGTGATGCACTGAACGTTCTAATCACACCGGTGTGATCGTACGCGTCAAAGGGTTAAAACCTCGATAGTAGACTTTAAAAAAAATATTTATTTTAATAGTCAAAGCTCGGACTTGTCCCGTATTTGGCTGCTTTATTCTTGGATAAGAATTATGAAGACGCCCATAATGAGATCATTTAAATGTTCACATTAAATTAAAAAAAGGTTTCTTATTGTGGAAAAGGCATTTTCTGTCTTTTAACCCATTTTAGCTTTTCTTGTGTTTAGAATTGACCACCATTGTGAAAATGAAGCAAATCATCAAATCACACAGGCTGCTTTCTGTATTTTTATAGCACTAAAATGATACAGATATTTACATATAGATACTCCAAAACATACAATAAACAAAGATAACTGATGGATCCTTTATGGTAATACATATGATATGATACAACAGTTGAATGCAAATATTAAATAAAAGAGAAAGTGAGAAGTAATTGTAAATAGTTTGCTGTTTATATGTTATGGAACGTTTGCAGTATGCGGTAACCTTAATCATAACTAACACAAAGAACACCAGGATACAAATATTCCAACATAAATGATAACCGACAAGGACTGGGGGAGAACACAGGGTGGATATACACACAGGAACACGTGAGGAGTAATGAACGGGGCACAGGTGAATGACATAACTAATTACCAACACAGCTGAACGAAATGAACTAATACAGGTAACCATGGAAACTAAGCTCACAAACAAACAATACATGTGACAGAGAGACGACACAAGCAGACAGAAAAACAGATCCCTGACAATTTAACATATATAGGAAATACTTTATGTAGAATTTAATATAATAATAGTCAGTGATAAAGTGTATAATATTGTCAATAAACAGTATACAGCAAATAAAATAGTAATGAATAGTATAATTATATAACAGTATAAGTACAATAATATAATATCACAGTAATATATTGATAATAGCATTTAGCGTACCGATGGTTTAGCTCCATCCCTAATCCTGACAGTCTGTCCTGTCAAAGTCCTCCGGCTTGAAGTGTTATGGATAGCTGGACAGCACAGACAACTCGCTTCGCTTCTTATAGCTTCTTCCGTCTCCTCGAAACCTTCAATGTGTGAGAAAAGTAAGCTAGCCAACTAACTAACGTTACAGTAACTCACAATGTCAGTCAGCTAAAACGAGTGTTTGTCTTAAAAGTCGGTTTTAAGAAAATAAAGATGCATGTTTAAATTTCAGGAGATTTAGTTTATAAAATAAGATAATATACGCTAAAACTATAGTATAAATCATGTAAACTGCTAATTGGCGACATCGCTAGCTATTTTCTGACTGACTCCGGTGGTCAACTACTATCAACATGATTATCTAATGACCAAATACAACCAGAAACAAATGTTCAGCCTTACCTGTGAAAGGTTATTCCCCGAGACCTGTATTCAATTGTGCGGTGATTTGTACAGCCCCAAGCGGCACACCAAACAGCCATTTTTCTCAATTCCAGTTATGAGCGTTATGGGAACGTTGCCCTGCACAATATGGCGGCGCCGTTGACGTACGATCCAGAGGCCAATGGGGCGTCTATGTGTTTTATTAATGTCTATGGTTTCCAGATAAGTGTGTCATATGCATCATACGTTCAGCCAGCGTCATGGGCGTGACATCTGAGGCTGACACCAGCTTGCATATAAAAATGTTTGGTAACACTTTATTTTACAGTGTCATTGTTACATATGTTACATATATTTACTGTAGTAATAACTAGAAATTATGCATAATTACATGCAATTAACCCTAAACCAAACCCTAACCCTATAGTAAGTACATGTAGTTAATTGTTATTACTCAGTACTTAAATGTGTAATTACACTGTAATACTGACATCTTAAAATAAAGTGTAACCAAATGTTTTTTTTTTTAACCATATCTAACTGATGTACAGTATCTTAAACCAGTAGTAGGTTTTTAATGGTTTTTAGGAATAAGTAGTTACTAGCACACATTTCTTTACTATTAATTAACTGTTTTCATTAACTGATAACAACTACTGGTTTAAAATCAGAAATGGTCTTTATATGTAGATATATAACGTTAGATATTCATACTTAACCTTTGTGCATTGTTCAAATTCACTACCCTTTCGTTATGTTCGTGGCTGAAAACAGCCACGATTTTAACTGCTTTAAAAATGTATCAGATAAATATTTTTTTCAAATTTTTTTGCTTAAATCTATTAATCAACCTCAGTCCTGATCAAAACTACTAAATTAAAAAAAAAAAAATTTAGGATTTTAACTCTTTAAAACGTTAAAATCTGATGCTGCACAAAAACTAACAACGCATCAAAGCCAATGTTGTTTCTAATCTTTGACACGTTTTTTTCTCAAATCAGTGACATTTATTTATGAATTTGGCAATTAAAGAAAAAAAAAATTTTTTTTTTTTTTTTTTAAATTTAGTAGTTTTGATCAGGACTGAGGTTGATTAATAGATTTAAGCAAAAAAATTTGAAAAAAATATTTATCTGATACATTTTTAAAGCAGTTAAAATCGTGGCTGTTTTCAGCCATGAACATAACGAAAGGGTAGTGAATTTGCCCACAGAGTACTGTTGAGTTTTTGAAAATTTTCAAAGCATTTTCCCAAAATATGTGTCAAAATAAGATTTGTCACCAAAAATCATTCCATTTGCTGAAACACGGAGAAAGTTATGGCCAAATTAAGACTCAAAAATTCCCCATAGTGGATGAAAACATCCCAAACAGCACATAAGGGTTAACATCTGCAGGAACAAAACCTTTTTTGTATGACAGATGATGAAACCATTTTGTATTGACAGCATCTAAAACAACCTCTGGGCTCATTGGTCTTGAAAGGTTCAACACTATATAGAAAGTGAATGGGATTTTATTTTTCGTAACCTGATGCAATATGATGAATTTTAGTAAGCTAAAAATTGATACTCTCATAAAAAATATAACAGCATACACAAATCACCAGTAAAGAATTTCGATGAAATATTTTCTATAATTTCATAATGACATAAACTGATTTTCCTCAACTCTGTCCTCCATCTTGAATGAAAATGTTGATGCAGCAAAAAAATAGTGTTCTGTAATTTCCATTTCTGCAGCAGACACATGCAGTTCTGTCTTATGCCGAGCGCACGCTAGAAGACTAAAGTTTGTCACCCCAAACACAATGAAAGACAGTCGTTCTTGTGTTAGTGTGCACACTACACAACTGATCGCACACTAGATGTGTCAATTACAGTATCATTTTCCACCTTGACATTACATTTTCACAAAAACACACGCAAACAGGAGAGTTGCATGCCAACAAACAATCGTAATGAAGGACTTGTGGTTGTTTTCACACTGATTGCACGGGATGGCAAACAGATCTGAAAAATAGACTTCGGGAGACTGTTTGACATTTTTATTTTCTGGCTCCCGATTCCTACTGCCTGGTCCACCTGTCGTTCCCTTCCAGATTCTCGCCATTTTTATTGCCTGTTGCATTGCTGCTCTTATAAGGCATTAAAATGTGCCTTCTGCAGAAGGAAATTATGCTGCTTCTTGGATGATTCGCTGAAATTTCAAAGTCAAATGTCAAATGAGTGGCGCTAAAAAGGTTAATTCTCTATGGCATTTGAAAAAAAACGTACCACCTTCAATAAAGCTTATACTAAATCTGACCGTTTATTTGAACAAAAGCAAATGTCGTGAGCTTACAATACATTTGCTGAAGCAACCATGGCAGCACTCTCCATCAGTGTTACTAATCAATGATCAGACCCTGCAATCATAATTTGTGTGAAAAGAAATAAAAGTTGTTGGTGTTTTACTGCCACTAGAGTTCATTTCAACTGCAGTGAATTGGATGTGTTGAAAAAATATTACATTTACATTTACATTTAATCATTTAGCAGACGCTTTTATCCAAAGCGACTTACAAGTGAGGAATACAAACAAGCGATTCTTCATGAAGAGGCAAATAGACACAGGAAGTGCTCACAATACAAGTTTCAGACATTGCTCAGAGTAACATAAGCTAGAGTAGGAATGGAAAAAGGAAAGGATAAGATTTTTTTTCTTTTTTTTAAAGAAGGGGTTAAGTGCTCACGAAAGAGATGAGCTTTTAGTTGTCTCTTGAATATTGCCAGGGATTCTGCATTCCTGATGAAAGTATGGAGATCATTCCACCAGCAGGGAGCAGTGAAGGAGAATGTTCTGGAGAGTGATTTTGTGCCTCTCTGTGATGGTACCACAAGTCTTCGTTCCTTTAGTGATCGCAGGCTTCTGGTGGGGACGTAGTGTTGTAGCAGTGTGTGGAGGTAGGAGGGAGCAGAGCCTGTGGTGGATCTGTAAGCAAGCATCAGCGCCTTGAACTTGATGCGAGCAGCAAGGGGTAGCCAGTGCAAAGAGATGAAGAGGGGCGTGACGTGGGCTCTCTTGGGCTCATTGAAGACCAGACGTGCAGTAGCATTCTGGATCATTTGAAGAGGTTTGATTGCACTTGACGGCAGTCCAGCCAGAAGAGCATTGCAGTAATCAAGCCTTGAAATGACCAGGGCCTGGACGAGAAGTTGTGTTACATGCTCAGTCAGAAAGGGCTGGATTTTCCTGATGTTGTGTAGTGCAAATCTGCATGACCGCGCCGAGATGTGGTCTCTGAAGGTCAGTTGGTCGTTGGTCGTCGAAGATAACTCCGAGATTTCTGGCCGAATTTGATGGGGTAATCACAGAAGTGCCTAGCTGGATGTTGAAATCATGTTGTAAAATGTTAAGGTTAGGTTGAAGGTCCAAATTGCAGTTTCAATGCAGCTTTAAAGGGCTCTACACGATCCCAGTAAGAAAAAATGTGTAAGCGCTCGGTGAAGACTGTCATTGAAGTCTTTTTACAACATGTTTTTGAAGCGTTGATCATTGTAGCCAATCACAGACACATCTGATGAGCACGTGAACACAATGGCCAATCAGAGGTGTTTAAGAATCCACTCAATAGCGCTCAAAGCGTCACATTTTTAAAAATTTTAGTATCGACTTGGTTGAACAGTAAAATAACTGGAATTAAATCAAAATAAATGAAATACTAATATTTAAAAACAACAAAAATGAATTAATTAACAAAAACACATGCCAAAATTACTAAAAATTTAACTAAAATGAATATTTAAAAAAAAAAGATGAATAATAGCATATAAATAATACTGAGTGATACTGAGTGCCGAGTGAATGTTTGGGATTTACTTTCAGCAGAGAGTCAGTTAAACTGATTTATCTCCTGCAAAAATGTTTCAAGAGGTTTTTAATGAAAACAATGACAATCCACGCGCAATTGTTTGCATATGTGAATTTTCCCCCATTAACAGCAGGAACCTGTCGTAAAGGCCTGCTTGTTGACACTACTGTCTGTGATTAGAACAAAACATTACAAGTGTGAGCTCTTTTAATGGCAGGTCTTGCAACAGCATCTCAATAAGAGTATCATTGCTGATCGCCTGCTGCGTGCCGCTCGCTTTACCCGTTATTATTAATTCAGTTCTCTCCGAGCGATTGCTGGCTCGACCTGATAAAAACAACCTGTGAACATTCAAAGCCCCGAGCCGATGAGAGCCAAACGCGTCCGACTACGGATGAACAAGATTGTACAGCATTGAATTTACAAGACGAACGATAGGAATCAAAACACTGTAGTGAGAAATGAAAACAACATCAAGAAAACAAATTTGTGTTCATCATACCTCTTTATCATGTTTAATATGGGTTGTGCATCATACTTCCCCCAGAGGGAAAGAACCAGACAGCCCAAAAAGGGCCAAGAGGGGAGTTGGGGACGGCGAGGTTGGCGGCAGCTGAAAAAACAGGGCCCTGGAGACGGCTAGTCCAAGGCTGCCCATAACACAACAGCTGGGATAATAGGAGCATCTCTGTACAAGGGAGAGAGGTGCAGTGTGCACATCTGTGGAAAGAAAATAGCACACTACATATCCAGACCCAGAGCAAACAAGACAGCGGGGGCCCTGGGGTTCAATTTGAGGTGTAATTGGAGGGAAAACTTACATTATGGCCTTTGTGTTTCAGTGTGTAGAAGGCAGTGAAAGAGCCTAAATGAAGGTTCCAGTTGAGCGTAAGGAGGAATAAGAGGCTGATTTTGTTTGATTGGGGTCACTGTAAAAGATCTCCGTTAATAGCGCCTGTTAGCAATCCTGAATCAAATGAACCAGATGCACTTGTTTGACTAAAGAAAAGTTTAGCCAAAAATGAAAATTCAGTCATATTTGTTCAACATCATGACATTCTAACCGCATCACACCTGGTGTGACAGTATCAAACTACAAAAAGGGGCAGTCATGACCTAAAGGTTAGATAGTCAGACTGGTAACCCGAAGGTTGTGGGTTCAAATCCTAATACTGGCAGAAAATGACTGAAGTGCCCTTAAGCAAGATACCTAACCCCCAATCACTCCCTGGGCGCCAAAACAAAAATGTCTGTTTTTTTCATAGCTCAACGCTTTGCAGTGTGTGTGTTCAAAACTCACTACTCCTAATGTGTGTGCACTGACTTGGATGGGTTAAATGCAGAGCACAAATTCATACTTGGACTTCACGTCACTTTCACTTTTTTTTTTTTTTCGGAAGCAGTATATGACACACAAGTTTGAATGTGGGATGGTGTGTACACTTTAATCAGGATTTCCAAAAAAGGTGCAAAATATATTTTTTCATAATGAAATTTATTATTATTTATGCACAAATTATGAATAACTACAAATTAATTAGGATTTTTAAACATTATTAATTCATAAATATAATTTACATTTTGGGGTGTCACATCACATACAACCTGATCCTTGTGATGTCAAAAAAAGGGGGAAATTATGTAATATTTTAAGGAACTTAGGTGTTGTTATTTCCAAAAAAAATAAAAAAATCATAAATTATTAATTGTTAACTACTAATACTATTTAGTTTTTGGGGAGTCACACCACATCACATCACACATAACCTGAACCTGGGTTAAAAGCCTTAAAGTGGAATTTTTTTTTTTTGACAACACCAAGGTTGTGTGGTAATTTACCGTAATTGCCGTCTGAATCCACAGATCTGACTAGAAGTGATCAGTCTTTTTGTAAATCCTATTTTTAAACTTTTAAAATGAGCCTATTTTATAGTATGCAATAAATGTTTAAAATGTTTATTATATAGAATCATAAAATCACTCGAAATAGCATGTTATTGAATATGGCATTGTTAATGTATTTGGTCTTGGTGGATCTGCTAAGCTGCTACTGTTGACGATTATTGCTGCTGCTGTTGTTGCTATAGCAAAAATGGACTTGCTACTGCTGAAAGATACACAGACGTGCTGCTGTGCGCATGGAAGACATGCTGCTGCTGCATAAACAGACATACATAAATCCCATAGCAGATCTAGGCAGGTGGAGCTGCGGGAGGTGGAGGAGTTCAGAGAAACTCTGATAGCGTGCTGCAGGACTAGCTTACAGCAAACAATGAACCAGATGAACTTTAAATGATGAGCAAGCAATCTTATTGGCTGCAGGATCAGCAAAGGCCAGTCAGCTTGTGTCATATGGTAATGATGTGATTGCTTGCAGATTGCATTAAAAGAACCTATCAGACTGCGCCCTCTAGAGTTTCATGGCTGAACTAGATTTTTAAATAAATTAGGGCACAACTAATCATTTTAGTCAGACTCATAGTTGTGTCAAATATTTACGTTAGGTAAGATTTAGGGTTAACTTATATATGGTAATTTAAATATTTCTAAAATGAGAGATAAAATGCAAGACCAATTAAACTATAGTGTGTGACTTTTCCTATTTAGGATGTTTAAAGATAAACAGATAATTCTTTTCCTATTATTAAATATTTTTTAAAAGAAATACTATGTATTATGCCAAAATTTTTAATAATTCAAGAACTTAATTAGTTTAATGAGGCTTTTTTCTTATATACTACGTCAGAACAGTTTAACCACCAACATTTGTAACTTTATAAATACAATTGAAAAAAAATGGATTTAAATTGTAGAATTGTAGAATAAATTGTCATCATAGAATAGGTGTATTCAAGTCAATATGTTTGAATTGTGTTTTTATGGATTTCTGGAGAAATTAATATTAATATTTAGAAAAAAAAAAGAAAAATTGTCACATTACTGACCTGAATAACAAATCTGTTATTCGCACAAAACTACCATATGTTTTCAGATGACTTGGAATACAGAGTAGGAGTCATGAAATACTTTTACGATTGTTTTATGATATTTTTAATACATTTCAAAACCAAAATGTTGTTTTTGTTTTCCACTTCTTGGCAGCAAGAAGACTCAGTGTGTCAAGTGTCAATGTGTCAGTCACACTCATCATGCTTCATAACATGTACAAACACTTGAGTGCAGACTAAACATCAGCTTTCACCAGAATTTTTAGGTAATATAACAAAGTCTGTTTGCAAAAAGGACGAATAAACCAACGCAGCGCAGTATTAGGCTTTTGTTGAGTCTTTATTCACTATTGCCAGGGTTCCACTATAGCTGCAGATGAAAAGAGCCATTGAATTGAATTTCCTCAGAGTCTGCAGGTCATGTTGCAAGTCCTTGGGACCACCTACAGATTTGCTAAACCTGCCAGTATATGACATTTATACTTTGAAACTTTGTTTATTTGCTCTCTCTATGGGTCTAGAGACCTCGGGAGTCAGGTTGCAAGGGGCTGGAATGCCTTCACGGAGAACAAAACAGACGTGAAAGAGACTCCAATACTAATACAGAAATGGGAAAAATGTTGACATTCTTCTTTCACATACACAAAACCATCAAAAATCTACTGCAGTACTTTAACAATCTTTAGAAAAATACGTCGTTGAAAAGGTAATTGCTTGAAAAGTTTTCTGATTCAGTTTGAAGGTAATGTTTTTGTTTGTTATCCACAAGTAGCTGTTGATGGACCTTTTATTACCATTGTGGAAAGAACCATGATTTCCCCAAATGTGAAATTTGATAGTCGAATGAACAATACAACACTCCAGCGTTGGAAAATAATTCACTAAATGTAGCAACATTACAGTTCTCGATAGCTTTGGCTCATTTTCGCAGCCGCTATTATGGCAAAAAGTAAGTTAAAAGCTGCTGTTAATCAGTATTTTCTTTGACTCTTATGTAAATTATGATGTTCTAGTTAAACTTTTTAAATTTTACAGACACATTTTCATGGTTGAACTGCTTTTAAGCTGACATAACGTCTTAAAAAACGTCTCAAAACAACCATGAGATGCTTGTAGCTTATACAGTTTCAAAGCAGCTTTTCTAACACTCTACCATTTAATGAACTAATGTAATTGCCAAAATAATCTCATTATTTTGAATGAATAAAAATATTTTTATCATTTATTTTTATCAATTACCCTCAGCCTTCTCTGCCCACATTTATAGTATAAAATAAGTGTAGCCATTTTGAAAACATGAAACCATTTGACTGGATTCGAAATCACACACTTCCCTACTGTATAGTAGGCGAAAGACAGTATGTGACAAACGAATTCACAGTACTCTAAAAGTAACTGGATGACCTACTTCTTTGGATGAGATTCTGAAGTGTGCATACGATGGACACTTTACACGTAGAGCGTACTTTTTAGTGGTTGTGAAGTAATTACTTATTCAAAAGAAGTACGTACTCAAGAGAGCATGCTACTTCGGACACTTTTTTTTTGGTCACAGTACGTCACAGCCATGAATCATGATTTGGTGCAGTGAGCAGGACATTCTAATTCAGCGCATTTGATTGGACAAAAATCTGTGAAGTGCAGGATGACTCATCAGTTGTTTTACTAAAAGAGAAAGACGATACATTTTGAGATGGGGTACGTCTCTTTGAGAACATTAGCATATGACCCCAAATCTAACACACACCGAATAAAACTCACAAAACCTGTTTTCCAATTTTAAAGATGATTCTCGATGAAAATAAGTTCTCTTTGCTGAGTGTACAGGCAGAAACCGTTTTGCCATTTTTCACAGCAGGTCATATCATAATAAACATGCAGACATTCCTATTAAGATACGACCATGTGTGAGTCGTGCTGTGAATTTCAAGTTTGTTGCCATCTTAAAGTGTGTGCCTTTTATTCCACGAAAGGCTGCTACAATCCTATTATCCGTTTATAACCTCCCCTTTCTGCCATGTCAGGATCAGGCTTTGATAGCAGCAAAAAGCATTTTCCATGACAGATGTACATTAATGGGTGTTCCCGTTGCCAATAACATTCTCTTTAGGCCAGCTGGATTTGAAGAGGGAAATGGGTCTATTAATTAGACAAATTATAGTTCAGTCACATGAGGCTTTATATCGGTGGTTCAATGCAATGACGGCATGTTGGGAAGGAGGAATAACCTAATGAGAGGTCATGACCTTGAATGTTCTGGAAGCAAACACCGCCTGCTCAGCATACAGTTTATGATAATAGTTCAGCCGTATGTGTGAGCATTTTCACTGTGGTCTTTGTAGAGCTGCTTTTCCACCATCAGGCCAAGCCATTTCTGAACCATTCCATTCCATGCTCATCCGGGTGCTTTCCCAAGGGTTTGTATGTAATGTGCTTTACATTTACACACTGATACAATACAATATCAACACATTGACAGCTTCTAAAATGTACACTTGATACAAAACTATGAGACTTTTTAAACTTAGACATACACTACTCTACAGTTTGGGGTCTGTAAGATTTTTGGTTACAATACGGTAAAATGCATTAAAGTGATAGCTTACCCAAAAATGTATATTTTGTCATCATTTACTCACCCTCATGTTGTTTCAAACCTGTATGAGTTTCTTTCTTATGTTGAACACAAAAGAAGATATTTTGAAGAATGTTGGTAACCAGACAGTTGACGGTAGTCAACTACCGTACCGTAAACTGTTTGATTACCAATATTCTTCAAAATATCTTCTTTTGTGTTCAACAGAACAAAGAAATTCATAAAGGTTTGGAACAACATGAGGGTGAGAAAATGATGACAGAATTCCTTTAATTTATGCTTAACTAACACATGGATAACCTTGAGTTAAAGTACTGTATGAGTCATGAAGTTCAAATAAATTTAAAATTCCGATTTTAATGTAGAGATTTGATTACACTTACAAATACATATTTAAAAGTTCAGAATATCACAGTGACATTTTGTGTGGAAGCTTGTTTCCGCCACGGAATAAAAAAATGATGTCAGAATTCAGAGAAAAAAAAGTCAGAATTGCGAGTTATAAACCATGACTATTTTTCTTGCAGTTGGGAGCTTATATCTCAAAATTTTGATGAGAGTTTCTCAGAATTGCGACTTTATAACACACAATTGAAACTTTATATCACGCAATTCTGACTTTAACCCACAACTGCAAGTTTGGATCACAATTCTGAGAGAAAAAGGCAGAATTGCGAGATATAAACTAGCAACTGTGAGATAAAAAGTAACAATTACCTTTTTTCTTTTTTATTCAGTGGCGGAAACAAGCTTCCATAGATTTTGTGAATGGAATTTAATATCTGTAGATAATTTGTTATAAGAAAAAAACACAAAAAGAAAAACTGCCTTATAATAAATGACTAGAGCAAAAGCATTAAAGCAGAGTCAAGACACTGGGTTCTCATGTTCTTTGGCTAAAATTTTCCAGACCGTTGGTGTAGTTTATCAGTGTCGGTCACATTCCTGCCATCTCTGAATTGTGATTACAGGGTTGTCAAAATGGAGTCAAACCCTTTGAGATGGTCTAAAAAGGTAATTGGAGGGGAAACGCTAATGACACATTTACCAGACTGAAGCAACACCTTAACCCACTTCTCAAATGACCTCCCACACAACACTGAATCACTGTGAATCACTGCATATGGGAATGAAACATTACTGGCATAGGCAGGAGTTCATGTTCTCCACATTTAGGAGTTTCATGAACAGAGTTCAATCTCGTAGACCAAAAAATAAATAATAAACCAGCACATTCAACTGTCTTATGTTATCAAGGTCTTTTATTTAACCGAAAGTTATGCTTAGTTGTAGTATCTTTCATTGTGACAGTGAGAAAAACAAAATGTTAAAGTACTTGCTCTAAGTAATACTCTAAAATTCAGCTAATTGCATTTAAAGGTGTAGTAAGCAATTTCTGAGAATTGTTGAGAAACAAACACGCCCCTATTTTGATAGCTCCACCCCCAAATTCATAAACATGCTATGCAACACAGGCACCTCCCCCCTCACGAGTGTATACGCCCCTTACTGCTGATTGGCTACAAGTGTGTCGTGTCGCTCAGCCTGATCCACTGTTAACGTTTCTCAGAAATCGCTTACTGCACCTTTAAAGGTGAACTATGTAGCTCTGACATCTATTGGTTGAAATGGGTACTGCAGTCCAAATTCTAAATAATGGAGAGAGTTGTTTCTCCACCCCCTCCTCCTCAGACTCGATGCTCATGCAAGTTGCCAGATCGCAACAGGAACGAGCGCAGTTGACAACGGAAAGCGACAAGCCATTAAATGTAAGTTGATCAGCTAATGTATACATTTGCAATGTTTTATTGCCGAGGCTTCTGTGATCTCTGACCCACTTCGTTTACTGGCTTCCATGGCTACAATTTGCTACGTTGTTCGACAACTGGCAACCCGGGGAGTCGGAATACTATTGGGTAGACTGGCAGTGGGCGGGATCACACAGACCAAAACCAAAACAGACATGGAACACATTTTAAATTAGAACAACTGACTGTAGAATTGTTTGTCAAGTATGTGAACTTTGCATGTTTCCTAAATCTCTGCAAACATATTAAGGTATTTTCAAGCTTTAATAAAGTGAAGAAAAAAAATACATACAGCACCTTTAATATAAATTTAAACTATAATAAATTTTCGTGTCCAAAAAGATTAAATTCACACTATATTATTTCTGTAATAAGTATGCTAAAGTGTACTTCATTTTCACAAAGGCAATTATTAGTGTATACAGTACAATTATTATATTTCATGTTCTGTAATATGTTCTTTCTTTTTCATAGAGCATGACATTGTTTGCAATTTTGTAACCAGAATCTTTATTTTCTGATGAAAAGCTGAATGGATCTTATGAGGAATGTTGTTACATTATCTGCATGTACACCTCTATTCAGAGGTCACAATTCAACACCTGTTGCTCGAGTGTTGGTTGCACGACTGGGAATTATGTTTGCGCACGCCTCAGCAATCCTTCCGAAGCTATTATCCTGAGGAGCCAAGCACGTGTGGAAAGGAAGCAGCCAGAGATGGAGAAAAACCTGCTATTCCTGAGATCAATAATGGTATCTATGTAATAACATGCTAGCTGGAAAGGATGAAGATTATTAGTGTAGGTCAGGCTCAAATATACCCAGAAGTCATTGCGTTATGTTGCAAGGCTCCATCTGATTCAATTTGTAATTGTTTACTCTGGAGGGAAGATTACATTCACAGCGCCGAACATTACGGTGAATTTCTGGATCTTTTTTTTTTTTTTTTAAATTAAACTGACCAAAATACAATGAATAGCTCAAAGTTAGGAGCGGAAACAGTGCTGAAATGTAATTAAAGGAAAGGAAATGGATTTTTGAGCGTCTGTTATGAGAAACGCAATCTTGCACGCTACATTTATGGATTTGGCACTTAACAGTACGATAGCATCTACATTGGATTTAAAAAGGCTGTTATGACAGCAGGGGTCACCGAGGCCTGCGAGTAACTGCACCATTGACTTTGAGTCATGTATCACAAATAATGTATTTCTATGCCAATGACCGAACAGCTGTGCTGAGAACTGTGGAGAAGGGCTACTGTTGCTCTCGTACGGTCAGTTCTGAACCAAAGTCCAAAAACACACAGGTTTGTTTATTTATTTATCAGGCCATATTAGTCAATCATTTGATCAATCGATCGATCTATTGATCTATCTGTCTGTCTTTTTATCTGTCTCTTTGTTTGTCTGTCTTTCTATTTGTCTGTCTGTCTATCTATCTGTTTGTTTGTCTGTCTTTCTATCTGTCTGTCTGTATATCTATCTGTTTGTTTGTCTGTCTTTCTATCTGTCTGTCTTTCTATCTGTTTGTTTGTCTGTCTGTCTGTCTATCTGTCTGTCTCTGTCTGTTTGTCTGTCTGTCTATCTATCTATCTGTTTTTTTTGTCTGTCTCTCTGTCTGTCTATCTGACTGTCTATCTGTCTGTCTCTGTCTGTTTGTCTATCTATCTGTTTGTGTGTTTGTTTGTTTGTCTGTCTGTCTATCTATCTATCTGTTTGTTTGTCTGTCTATCTATCTGTCTGTCTGTCTATCTATCTGTTTGTTTGTCTGTCTGTCTGTCTATCTGTCTGTCTATCTATCTATCTGTTTGTTTGTCTGTCTGTCTGTCTGTCTGTCTATCTATCTGTTTGTTTGTCTGTCTGTCTATCTATCTGTCTGTCTATCTATCTGTTTGTTTGTCTATCTTTCTATCTATCTGTCTGTCTATCTATCTATCTGTTTGTTTGTCTGTCTATCTGTCTATCTGACTGTCTATCCGTCTGTTTCTGTCTGTTTGTTTATCTATCTGTTTGTTTGTCTGTCTATCTGTCTTTTATCTGTCTATCTCTGTCTATTTGTCTCTCTGCCTGTCTATCTGTCTGTCTTCTTATCTGTCTGTCTGTTTATCTATCTGTTTGTTTGTTTGTCTGTCTATCTGTCTCTCTGCCTGTCTATCTGACTGTCTATCTGTCTGTCTTCTTATCTGTCTGTCTGTTTATCTGTCTGTTTGTTTGTTTGTCTGTCTATCTGTCTGTCAGCCTGTCTATCTGTCTGTCTCTGTCTTTTTATCTGTCTGTCTCTGTCTGTTTGTGTGTGTGTCTGTCTGTCTATCTGTCTATATGTTTGTCTGTCCGCCTGTCTATCTATCTGTCTGCCTGTCTATCTATCTGTCTGTCTATCTCTGTCTCTGTCTGTTTGTCTATCTGTTGGTGTCTGTCTGTCTCTGTCTCTCTCTCTCTCTCTCTCTATCTATCTATCTATCTCTCTGTCTTTTATTTTTACGACATTTTTATTTTATTTTATTTTTTCAATATATGTGGGTCAAACTGATGGTTGGATATCACTAAAAATCTTCACATTTAACTGGAACTAGCTTAAAATGTTGCCATGTAGACATGTAACAAACAGTGTTGGTGTAAATCTTTAATATGGAATGCAGAAAGTATGATGAAAACACATGGATAATCAGAACTTTAAAAAAAAAAAGTTGGTTATATTTTTTAATTTTGTATTTAATAAAATATATTAAGTGGATTAAAAATCAGTGGGTCTTCACAGCAGCTGTTCTCGAGAGCTCAGGTAATTCTGCAAGTGTTCTCACCTTCATTTGTCTTAATTCACTACAACCCTGGGTGCCATTCTGTAGCACACTTGTTTTTAATCATGGGTGCTGGCCAGAATTTGCATACTATCTTGTTCTTGTCATTATTGTGCCAGCATAGGTCATTTTGTTAAGTTATCCACTGTCCTTTGAGGAAGATTAAAACTCCAAAGTTTAGTTCCTTGTATTTATCACATGGGAGCAGTGCCACGGAAAGTACTGATACCATTTAAAAAATATTTTTAAAAATTAACCATTCATTCTCCTTTGAAATTTCTATAGAGGTTCAAAAGATGATGTTTTTGTAGGGATGATTTTAAAATACTCCTATTTGATTGTCCAGAAGTACATATAATCATTTAAAGTCAGCATGAAATGGAAATTCTGTTTGTTTTAATCTTTCTTTAGTGGGTAATGTTGCTATTTGAGTATGAAAAAGGTCTGCAGTTACACAGCAAAGTCACTTCAAGGGGGGTTATTTTCTACCTGAAACGCCTCTATTGTATAGTCTTGAGCTTTCTTCCAGGAACACATCACAATATTCCTCATTTAAATAATACCTGCCCAAGGCATACGCATTAAAGGGGCGAGGCCTGGTTTTGTTAGTTTTGAAAGTTTTGTTAGTAGCGTGTTGTCGCCATGTCCAAGAGACGCTGTTTTTTCCACCTTGAATCTAAACCCCCTTTTTAAGTCTTCCTAAGGCGGGTGAACTTAGGAGACAGCGGATGAAATGTATTTTTTAACACTATTCCTCAGCCGTACAATCACAACCTATCATTTTTCTAATGACTGGTTTCTGAAACATGCAGGTCTGATATTTTAAATGACACAGTTATAATATTAAAAATGTAACCAAGGTATATTGTAAATAAAGAATTACCACTGTGAAACGTCCTCCATATGTCTGATTGCGAAGATGGTTCAGGTTGGTCAGCTTGTTCTTCTTAACTATCATTATCAGGCTTGAACTGTTACGGAAAAGCTGATAGTTAGCCTAGTTACAATAGTGTTCACAGTGCCTCAGGAAGCCTCCGGAGTGGATGCTCTCCAGTTATGGTAAGGGGCGTAACATTTCCGGCAGATGCTCAAAGCGGTAGACCAATCACAGCAGACTGTGGTCGGCTGACCAATCAGCGCAAGCTCCGCTTTTCGGAAGGCGGGTTTTAAAGAAACCGAAACAAAAACAGAGGGTGAAAACCCAATGTAAATTAAAAGAAAAATGAGTTTTCTCAACATTAAATGATGTAAACATATTCTTGTAGACCCCATCACAAAATTATGAACTTGTAAATGAGCATAATAACACATAAAATATCACAACTGAATCTTCTAGTGAAGACAACAGATTTTTCTCAGGTGATGCATACCAGAATTCTCCAATTAAGACAAAGCGATTAAATACCAAATGACAATTAAATACAATAATTATGAACTTTTAAATAAGTAATATAGTAAAACAAAAATGCTTTCTAATGAAGTGTTCAATTTTGGATGTTAAGATATCACATAAAAATGCAAATAGTGTTTCAAAACTGCCCGTTTAACAAAGAATGACAAAGACACAATCAAACAGTACGGCTGTTTCATGAAGCAGAACATTTCTGACTTCTCTAACTAATGTACGTAGACTTTCATCTGCGCTGGCGAGTGCTAATGTCTGCAGAGATCCAAATCTGATGATGATTAGTCATGCTCGCATTTCCATTCAAGACCCATTTTCACACACAGGACTCTGCATTAAAATGAAACAAGAGTGTACCCCTCACATTATGCAGTCGCAAAGAACAAGAGTTATTCCTGACACACAGCGTCTGTTTTTGAAAGGGAACCAAATTAGCATTCAGCCTCTAGATAAAATGTCATTCTGGGACTCAGCCATCTTCATAATACTATAATTAGTATTTCATACACATTATCATCTTCTCTTGATGAGATAACTGCATTTATTAATAAATCTGCCTTGTCCACCACTGGTGGCCAGTGATTCCAGTTAGGCTATAGGATATTACCATTATTATGGAATTTGTGCTTGGAATTATGGGAAGCCTTTGTAACGGAAGGCAGCTAGTAAGAGCTATGCATGTAAACCTCACTCTCTTGGCCTCAAGAGGTGTGTTAGCGACTGAGGCTAGAGGTTGTAGTTTTTAGTGTCCTTGTTAGAGTGCCTGCCTCCTATACCAGTTCAAATCCCACTTGGATCACTGCGAGTAGATCCAGAGGGGTAACAATGGTGCCGTGACCCGGATGGGAGTGAGATTTAGGAGGGTGAGGCTAACGGAGGGCAGCTAGTAAGAGTTGGGCATGTAAACCTCACTCCCTTGGCCTCAAGAGGTGTGTTAGCGACTGAGGCTAGAGGTTGTGGTTTTTTAGTGTTCTTGTTAGGGTGCCCGCCTCCTATACCAGTTCAAATCCCACTTGGATCACTGCGAGTAGATCCAGAGGGGTAACAATGGTGCCGTGACCCGGATGGGAGTGAGGTTTAGGAGGGTGAGGCTAACGGAGGGCAGCTAGTATGAGCTGGGCATGTAAACGTCTCTACCTTGGCCTCAAGAGGTGTGATAACCACTGACGCTAGAGATTGTGGTCTTTAGTGTCCTTGTTAGAGTGCACGCCTCCTATGCTGGTTCGAATCCCGCTTGGAATGGTGTGAGGAAATCCAGAGTGGTAATATTGGTGCCGTGACCCGGATGGGAGTGAGGTTTAGGAGGGTGAGTGCAGTTGAGGGCAGCTAGTAAGAGCTGTGCATGTAAACTTCACTCACTTGGCTTCAAGAGATAAGATAGCAACTGACGTTGGAGATTGTGGTCTTTAGTGTCCTTGTTAGTTGTTAGCGTGCCCACCTCCTATACCGGTTCAAATCCTGCTTGGATTGGTGCGAGTAGATCAAGAGGGGTAACATTGGTGCCGTGACCCAGATGGGAGTGAGGTTTAGGGGGGTGAGTGTAATGGAGGCCAGCTAGTAAGAGCTGTGCATGTAAACCTCACTACCTTGGCCTCAAGAGGACCGTTAGCGATTGACTCTAGAGACTGTGGTCTTTAGCGTTCTTGTTAGCATGCCCGCCTCAAATGCTGGAAATGTCCGTTCCAATTGCATTTGGAGTGGAGCGAGTAGAACCGGAGGGGTTATACCTTCAGGATGTGATAACTTTTTGTCCGTGTTCACAAAAAGTGTCACGAAACATTCAAGAAGCAACAAAATATCATTTTGCAGAAATGTGGCCGTAGACATGCTTTCCTATTGAGAATGGAATGAAAGAATTTCTATTGTTTGTGACAATATGAAATGTGTGTGTGTGAGAGAGAGTGTGTGTATCTTGGTAAGTTGAAAGCACAGAGTTCATCCCCCTTTAAAGATCTTCTATAACCTTGCAGTCCTCCAGAGAATGAAAGGAAAATGTGCCCTTTCTGCAATGGGGAAATTGCTTGTGAAAAGCCAATGACAGAATTCTAACCTTGGCCATATTCGAGGTCCTCTCGACCACCCAGTCCACTGTCGGAACTGATAGAATCAACAGCATTGTGTGGGGGTTTGATTGACAGGTCAGGAGGAGACATCTGTCTGAGGTGAAGTGGATTCCCAGGATGTGACACACACAGCCATGGGTAAAAACAGCAGCCTTTGAGATGCACATAACGCCTACAGGCCTGGCAAAAAGAATGCTGTGAAAAACAGATAAACAATCTGCACTGATAATAAACAATCCATTCTGCATTATAAATAGTTTTTGATTTGAGATTGGGTCTTAGATTCTCAGAAACTGTTAAATGCATGTGGCTGCATTTTTTAAGTAAATAGTATGTTTTTTACAATTTTGTAATGCTTTAATTTCCAGTCACGGTAAAGGTTGAGTTTACTCATACGTCTGAAAATGAAAGCAGAAATTATGTCTGGTGTCTTTGATCACAGATCAAATGTATTTATTACCACTGAACTCAAAACAATCATAACAAAATATAAAGGACATTTAATTAAGGTTAGTTAAACTATTTAAAACAAAACAAACATTTTGGTTACTTGAAATAAAATGAATGTGAACTGACATAATGTAAAATATTAAAAAATTATTTTATTTTAACTTCTTGCCAATGCAACATTTCACTTTATATTATCTTGATGTACCTAAATAACTAAAACTTAAATAATAATAATAATAAAAAAAACACAAAACAAAAACACAATTACTAAAAATTTAAAAAGGTAAACTAGGTAAAAAATACTAACAAGCAAACTGTAACAAAAAAATGTAAAATTAAAATGAAAAATGAAAATACAAAAATAAAAAACATTTCAAAATATTAGTACATACTGTAATAGTACCCAGTTTTGACCCAGTTTAATTGCAATTAACTAAAACTTTACTGTTCAAATTACAGTGAAAGTTCAGCAAGTACTGTACTAATACTGTACACAATTACTAAATCACTCTTTAGTGATGTAAAAACCTTGTCTAAGCATTAGGGTGGTTCTCAAATGAGAATTGAGGATGGGTTTACACGACAACCAAGTAATAAAAACGGAAACATTGCATACAGACAACAAGATGATCCCCATTCACACGGATCCGCGAAAATGACTAAAAATGTCGTATTCTGCTGCCACGCCAGTTTAAAGAAGTGTAAAGAAACACTACGTGCCTACAGACTGAACATGCGTACAATGTCACTGTTTTCAAATTCATGTTTTGCAGTTTACACGGAGAAGTTCTTGCACTTTGAAACCTTTGAATTGAACTGAAGTAGCATTGCATTGCAATTCGAATTTGATATGGAGGAAAAAAAGGAGCTTATTTACAATGTTTACAATTCAAAGGGAGCCGTTTCTTCGGTTATGATTTGAAGATTAAATTTTTAATTGCATTAATTCTTCGGCACTGCATATTCGTGTATCTTCAAAAGAAGCAATTTCCCATTGAATATAAAGTTTTTTGGATTATTTGTATATTTTAGGGGCCACTGGTGTCGGACTCTGAAGCGCCATGTGCACTTTTGTTCTGTAGTAGTCAGTTGTTTTGAGGAATGCACAGCACAGCACAAATGCCCACAGTACGTTCCTGCAGTACATATTTACATCTGTTTATCAGGGTACCAAAATAATACATCAAACACTAGCATCTTGCTGTGTGTTTGGCCAGAAGGCCACTGTGTTCAAACAGTCTCCCCCAGGAGAATATCTCAAGCTTATTCTGAAAGTGCCGCCCACAGGAGGTTTGGGATCAACTCGAGCGTCCAGTCTAATTTGACGTGCGCATTTGTGAGAGACGCTTGCCTTGTCACTCACTTGAGAGTGTCACAACCCCTCCAGATGTACATCCTCTCCGCCGCCTCTTCATTGAGTATGCTTAATTCATTACCGGCCCCTACGATTCCCACGCTTTCTCTGGAGATTCGTCCGTAGCTGACTGTATAATTCACATATGTGTTGATTGCCGTCTGTTTATGGCAGGATGCTGTCTGTTAAAAGGGTCAGTGTGATTACTCTTGTCAAAAGGAGGTTAGTAGCTGTCAAACTAGCTTGCAGGCCAACTGTTTGGGGTTTTGTGCACGGCTCCTGGGGCCCGCAGAACGCCCTTGCCTGAATCTCTCGACTCAACCGTATGTCAGCTTCTGTGGTTGATTGACTATTTATGAGTGAGAGAAGTACAGTTGTGGTTTGATTGAAAACACAGTCATTTTAGAGACTGTATATACTTGTAGATTGACAGTCCTGCTAGGAATTTCATTGGCTGTAATTAACAGCCTTCAGGTCATCTGATAGAAGTGACAAAACTGAGCCTAGGAAAGGAAATAGTGACAACATGTCTGAAGTGAATCGAAACTGTAGACAAAGTGATGAAAGGTTACTCAGGTTATACGAGTAAAATCCTCAATATGCAAACTAGATTTTCTGTGTGATCTGATTAACAGATCTCTAAAAGAGGGCCTATTACGCCTCTTTTCACAAGATGTAATATAAGTCTCTGGTGTCCCCAGAAGGTGTCTGTGAGGTTTCAGCTCAAAATACCCCCCAGATCATTTATCATAGCTTGTTAAATTTGCCCCTATTTGGGTGTGAGCAAAAACATGCTGTTTTTGTGTATGTGTCCCTTTAAATGCAAATGAGCTGCTGCTCCTGGCCTGCTTTCCAAAAGAGGGCGGGGCTTTAACAGCTCATTCTTGGGTTGCTCAAAGCTGGATAATCTCACACAGACAAAATGAGGATTGTCAGTAACATGTTCAGCCTTACATTGTTCAAACCGGAGTCGACACTGATGGAGAGACTCAGGAAGAGGTTACAACTTTTAGAGTACGCGTTAGTGGATAAATGTATGTAGTTGCTGTGGAGTTGATTCAACTCATCAACTAGCATGTGCCGTCAATTTAATCTTTTGTGCAAAACCTATATGGATGCCCATAGCGTACCTGTTTGCAAAACAGAGCCATACACACCATGCTAACATTTGTGATTGCTATCAAATGATGTGAACGGTCTAATATTTTTTCCAAAATATCGCGCAGAAACGCTCCTTCTTTAGCAATCAAGCTTGCCAGTTTCAGTTTGCAGACTATCCAAGCTAACGAGACTCTAAATAGTTTTCTGTGCTCATCTGTGCAGCCAACGACAGAACAGTTAGCATCCTTTGCTCAAACTTTTGCCATGGCGTTAGAACTAGTACACAGTTTTTGCTTGCGAAAAACAAAATGGCAGTGCCGTGGGTGAAAACATGCAGATTAAGGAGCCGTAATATTATAATAAGATCTTCTTCCTACGTCACTAGGGGAGCGAAATCTGAGCAGCTCGTTTGTTTCACGTTTGCAGAAAAAGGCTTGCCAAAGTTACTGGGTTGTCATTTTTCACATTTTCTGGGTTGGCAGATGCACAGAGGACCCTATTATAGCACTTAAACACAGAAAAAGTGAGATTTTCATGACACGTCTGTCCCCTTTAAACAATGAATATTAATTAAAGGCGCAGTACGTAATACAACATTTATGTAGCCTATACGTTGATGACATCTATCGAATCATAGGCTACGATGCAAGTTCATCAT
Organism: Zacco platypus; assembly: GCA_038088235.1. Taxonomy (NCBI): domain Eukaryota; kingdom Metazoa; phylum Chordata; class Actinopteri; order Cypriniformes; family Xenocyprididae; genus Zacco; species Zacco platypus. Next base: position 30,845,921 of record CM076076.1, read on the forward strand.
CAGCCAGCACTGGTAAACAAATAGAGCAAGATGAATCGCACTTATTATTTTGTGTGCTGAAAAAGAGGAGGATGCGAAAGAGGAGAATATGAAAACAGGCGAAATTGCATGCCAGATTTGTAAGTGGAACTTGAGGTAAGTAGTTTTAAGTTTTTGATCATGCTAAATTTCGGACACTGTCAGAAAATAATCGCAGACAACAACGTAGAACCACTGTTTAAGAGCCACGATCACAGAAATCACCACAATCGACCCTTCGCAAAGACCTGCCCCCTTTAGTTACTGTTGCTATGTCCGACAAGCCATGTGCTCTCACGCCACACATCATGTTCTCACTGCTTTGTCGGACAAAATGGTGGAATCGGGGTTAAAATTGGTTAGATCGCCTGTCAATCAAACTCCCAGCGAAGGGTTAATTGGTCATCTTTTTTTCTGGGACAGCCAAAAATCATACAATGTGAACCAGGCATAAGGCTGGCCATGAACTTGAGACTAGTATGGCATTTTCTCAGTGTTTTAGAGAGAAAAACTGCCCATAATCCATAATAATAACATATTGGCTAAACAGATTTGGTGTTTGTGCTCTTGAGAGCATCAAAGGTTTCTATTTACAATGTGTTTTGCAGAGTTAAGCAATGTAGCCAATCGCAAGCATATCTCTTGATTTCTTGAATGCAATGGCCAATCAGATGTGATTAAGTTAAATTGCCAGTCCAGTGCTGAGTTCTGCACGCTCGCAAATCCCTTCTATATAAGTTCACTAATAACAAACAAAGTGTAGACATTATGTACGCTAAATAAGAGGATCATTGCGAAGTCAGTTTCATTGATTCATGACCATTTTTTAAACACAGTTTCTAATAATGTCAATATAAAAGTATTACTTTATTATTTTAAACCATTATTATATTTTAGGTTGCACTTTATTTTGCAGTCCTGTTCCACATGTACATTCTATGTACTTATTATAGTATTAATTATACAACTGGGTAATGACTAGGTACTAACCATGAACCTACTCCTAAACCTAACCCATGTAGTTATTTTATATTACCCATTGCTTTCTTATGCAAATACGATGGAAGAACATGTACTATAAAATATAGAGCGACAATCTTTTGTCATGCTTTAGAGAAGTACACTTATTTTGATGTGCCGACGAACTAAAGCAGCACTTTAGTATCATTTTCTGCCATCATTACTTCACGTCATGTCAACATCCCAATGTTGATGCAAGTAATATGTTTTTGAGGATAAAATCTTTGTTTTTAATGTCACAATCTCACGAAACATCAAACTGTATTTTTCACTGAGAGAAAAAAAAAGTGACAGTGTACTTTTAAAAAAGGGTGCTTCTCTTCAGACAAAGTCTTCCTCTTTTCATGAAACCTAATTGAATCTTCAAACCTATGGATTCAGCAGCAAACTTTGCTTTGTGCTTCAAACGTCTGATATTGCTTCAAAACAGGATTTTGTGATCTCAAACAATCCACAAATTCTCTCTCTGTGGATGCTTTACAAACAACACTTCTGTGGCAGATCTCAGCAGAACAAATGTCAGGCATAAGCCTGTGTTCAGATGCAGGCATTGCCTCAACCTGTAATGACATTTACAACTAAACCTGAAGAATATGAATGCATAAAAAAGTTCTGAGAGTTAACAGTCAGACATTTGAAATTAATTAAAAATGTTTAAATGGTGTTCAATTTTACAGTTAACACCTTTCTCTAATTCGACATTGAAACGGCTTCCACACGCACAGCAATCCTGCACCCTGTCAGAAGATCCTTAAATAATGGAGAACGACTTTTCTAATAATTAATTCATTATAAAAGAAAACATTTAACATTTTTTAATTAAAGTTAAAAATTTAATTATTATTATTATTTTTTTGGAATTTAAAGCTGAAGCAATTTCTGTATCAGTGTCACCAAACAGGAAAACTCACCCTAAACTCATTCCATGTGTTATTTGGTCAGTGATGTATAGTGTCCACGGCAATGACAATGAAAAGTGTTTTAAAAAATCTAGTTTAAAATGTGTAATTTGCATTAGTTTTTCTTGAGTAGTTAGTAACTAGTTTGCTTCTCATTAGCTGTGTCCCAATTAAGAGGCATGGTTTGTACTTGCTGTTTAATAATTATTTGAAATGTAGCAAACTGACAGCTCCAGTAGTAATAAAAAGATTTATCTTGAACCGAGCAATGTCGAGCTTGGGCACTTTCCCATTGAGAATGGGCAACAAATTTCGATCTAAATAGGAAAAGTGCCCAAGTAACATCGCTCGGCAACATTGCCCAAAAAGTTGCCCTGTGTATCATCACCTTCAGTTTATTTTTAATAAAAGTCACTGCTGCGCTTAGATCCAGCCTCAAGTCATCCTTACTTGCACCCACTGATGTCAACATGCCAAGTTCGTAGAGATGTACTTTTTGTTTTCATGTTCCAAATGTTTTTGCAAAACATTCATGCCATTTTCAAGGAAAGTTTAAATTTAATGACTCTAAAACTGTGTAACTTTCATCTAAAAAGCAGTATTCTTAGAGAAGTACATGTGAGTGTACACATCCTAATCATATATTTAAGGTAAAATATATTTTTTATAATAAATGCATTTTATTTGTTCACATAAGAAGTATTAATTAAGTTTTTGGGAAATGCACCATATGACATTTTGCATCTTGAACTAACCTAATCTGACATTTTAAGACTTAATGATCTTAAAAGACAGTCATGAGTGTCAGTAGGGTTGAACTATGATATAATTTCATGGGATTTTTTTTCTCTCTGCATGTTGGTAACACCACATGACCAATTTGGTACAATATACATATAATTAAAAAAAAAAAATATATATATATATATATATATATGTGTGTGTGTGTGTGTATGTGTGTGTTCACTGCTTAGTAGTATTTGAAATACTTTAGCCTACCAAGACATTTTGTCTGTAGTTTTTTTTCTAAAAACAATAAAATTTTATTTTAATGATTATTATAAATAATTTAATAATATATTATAAGTACAATGTTAATAAATAATAATAATCATATGTATTTAAAAATACATTTTTAAAAATGTATTTTAATATTTTATTAATTAAAAATATTATTTAAAAATATTTGTTATAATGCATCTTTTTAAATGTTTTCTCTGCATGTTGGTTGCACCACATGACTGGTGGAATAAAAATGTTCAAATAATAATTTCACTGTATACTTTAGTCCATTAAAAAGCCCACATTTAAAATATTTTTTCAAAGAATTCTTATATTTATAATTATATTATAGATTTTTTTTAATCTCAGTATTTTAAGTTCAGGACAGTATCAGGTTGTATTACCCTGATATTGTTGAAATCAAAATGGACCCGAATATTAATAAGATGCCATGGCTCATTCTGTAAGACTGAGGCTGGTTACTTTTAGTTGCTGTCGCTCTCTGGAGTGCCTGCATGACCACACACACATTCTAAGAGACTTCAGTGTTAATGGGACCTCCACAGCCAGGCAGTCACTCTGACCTTGGTGTAATCTCACTGACCTCATGAATGATTGATAAATAAATATGAAACTCAAGTTGTCTTCAGAGGCTGAAGAATCTAATCTCATCAGGAGCATCTGTGCGAGTGCCTGCGCAGCCTGGCCTGAACCGGACCTGTTTGTTCTCGCTGATTAAATGACAGCAGATGAACTGTCTGCCAAAGATGGGCTGACCACGACTAAAGCATTCACCGCTTTGATTCATCGCTGTCACAAATTTTAAAGGGATAGTTTACCCAAAAAGGAAAATTCTGTCATCATTTAAGTGTTTTTATTACTATTTTTTTTTTGTTAAAGTAAAAAATGAGGAATCTTTTAAATCTAGTTTAAAATAGACGAGCCAAGATATTAGAAATGCATTCTTTGTGCTCATGTTTGCTTTGAAGAAGAAAAAAAACCTTACACCAATTTCAAGAAAAGTTTTCATATAATGACTCTGAAGCATATCAAGTGAAAAGCAATCAGTCTACTGAAGGTGAGTGTTGTGAGAAGCCAAGTGCAGTATTTATTAACCAAAAACATGAATCCAATACAAAATAAAACGGACTTACAAGATAACAAGGCAAACAGGAAACAAGACAATTTCGAAATAAAAGACAAGAAACATGAACATGAAATGAAACTCAAAACCAACGTGACATGCAACGTAATCATTATTTTGAATGAATGAATGAATGAATGTTTCAAGGTCAAACTTTTTGTATTCAAACAATTTTATTTATTTAAAATAAATGATTCAGATGCATGCAAATTAATAAAAACCTTGGTAAGTGGTAATTTCAAACTTTAAAAATGACACAAAAGCACCATATAAGTGCCATTAAAGTGGTCCAATCATGTGCTATATGTGTACATAAAATGTGTTCCTCATTACTCTATCTCCAGAGTGATCGATTTATTTACTTATTTACTATATTTTTGAAGTATTATCATACATTTATACATATTATACATTTTCAGGGAATTGCACTTCTCATTGCATCTCATTGACTTTCATTGTCTGGGCAAAAACTGTGGAAACATTCTTCAAAATATCTTCTTTTGTGTTCGTTGTACAGGGTTGAGACAACATGTAAATGATGACAGAATATTAATTTATAGGTGCATTTTCTGAAGGACTTTCTTTCCTCTGTGGAACTCTAAATGTGACTTATTTAAAGATTATTATTGTTATTGTTATCTATTTAAAGCTGCAATATGTACAATTTTGGCAGTAAAATATCCAAAAATCACTAGGCCAGTGTTATATATTTTATTACAATGCAATATCCCAAATTTTTCCAACTATTTGTAAATCGTGAGAAGTTTGCAGTTTTAAGGATCCAGGACAGGCGAAGGGAGTCGCCTGTCAATTGCGTCATATTCACGTTAACATCGGTTCCCGGTTTTATTTTGTAGAAACCATGGGAACACCAAAGACTCTTTAATATATTACATGTTTTAATAGACAAGGGAACATCTGTTTTGATACATTTATTGACAGAAAACGAATTATCATTATATAGCTCAACACATTTAGTCTTATTGATTAAATCTACATTTTTTGCGAATACCACATGTCCCAAGATTCCACGCTCAAACTCGGCGTCATCAAGCTACGCCTTTGTTTTGAATAGGTGACCTCTAGCGGACGAAAAACTACATATCACAGCTTTAATCTCGTTGCTATATGTCTAGAAACATTTGAGAAATAAATTAATACTGTTTTGTTTTTTAAAAAATGTATCAGAAATGTTCATAAATCTCTTACTCTTGATTCTTTCTTACCTGGCATATCTTCACAGTTTGATAATAATGAGATTTGTCAAGGATAATATGTACATTACTCTTTTATTGGGGATAATTGTGCTGTTACTGCAGTTAGATTTCATGTAATTGACTGCTCAAAGTGTTAAAAAGATTGTAAGAAAGAAGCCTCCATGCATCAGATAAGCTTCCACAGCACAAATATATATAAATCAGTGCATTCACAAACAGCTCCTCCACTTAAAAAGAAGTATTGCCTTACAGATCCAGACAGATATGCCCTCTAGACAAAGGGTTACTGACTTTACAAAATTCAGCACCACTGTTGTTTTGGTTTAAGCTTAATTCTCAAACCTCAGCACTTATCTGGGCTTCTATTCTACAACGGCCCTAGACAAGTGCTTTAAAATAACTTTTGTTCATAGACAATAGATTGTGTTGAGCTGAATTGTTCGTCAATACTAATTTCAGCCCTCAGCATGTGGTCTTCCAGAAGATATTCCTCCATAGATTTTTCTTTATTTATTCTTGTCCTCACTCTGCATTATAAGGGCCACAAGATAAATGACTCTTGTATCTTTAGATGTTAATATTACATTCAAATGACCTCTCGGAAGAGAACCACTGCCGGGTAGTGTGTAACCTAAAACCCCGGGCAGCATTATTCCATTCCAGGACACTGTCTGACCTCCTCCATCACTCTTTTCAATGAAGCACCTCTACAGTTAAACAATACCATATTATATGATTTAAAGGGATAGTTGACCTAAAAATGAAAAATTTTACAATTTATTCACCCTCAAACCTGTATGACTTTATTTCTCCAGTGGAATACAAAAGAAGATGCTTTGAAGAATGTATGGTTTGCTATTTTTCGAGCAATTGACCCTTCGCAAAGACCCGCCCCCTTTAGGTACTGTAGCTTTGTCTGACAACCCATGCGCTCTCACGCCACACATCATGTTCTCACAGAGTGAAAAATACATCCTGGAGCAAAGAGGACACTGACAACATATGAAACAGTTTCATATTTAAAATATTGTAATTTTTTAAAGAAGTTTAAACAATAAATAGCGTATAGTGTCTCTTTAATGTGTCGTGACAGATCGCTGTAGCTCCTTCAAGATCATCTCTTCATACTAGTTCATTTATAGCATCAAATAAACATGAATGAACATCAGAAGGAATGTTGTTTCAAGCACAGAAAGACGTGAGTACACACAATTTTTCAAGTTCACCAACGTTAAACTCCCCTGACTGCTTTGTCGGACAAAATGGCGGATTCGGGGTTATGATTGGTCCGTTCGCCTGTCAATCAAACTGTTTGTGAAGGGTAAATTGCAATAAATGAGGACAGCACATTTCAAGCTTCAAAAAAGCCACAAAAAGCACTATAAAAGTGTCATTGAAATGGTCTGATCATATGCTATATATTAAAATGTGATGCATTCCTTGTTACTCAGTCTCCACTGTGACCGATAATTTAGCTGGTAAGTTTTGCTAAGTTTAACTGGTTTTGTGAATTAGATCAACCAATTTATCTGAAACATCAGACTCAAACAAATGATTAATTCACAAACTGTATGTGCCAGGATTTTTACTAAGTAACGCCTCACTTTTGCTTTAATCATATGACTTTAGAAGACATTGAACATTTTGGATATTTATGTGGTCCTTTTAAAGCTTGAAAGCCTCAGTCTCTATTTAAGACTAGTACAATTCTTTTAAAAATTGTTCTTTTGTGTTCAGCAAAATAAAGAAATTCATATAGGTCAGTGAAATGGGTTGGATGTAAAGGCAAAATTGTTCTAAAATTGACTTATAATGAAAGGTAGGATGATATTGTAATCTGTAAAAATCAATTTTCGGATGGATTTCTTGGGTGAATTAAAATCGAACAATCTCATGTTACTCTTGAGTACCTATACAGCAGTATTTCATCCTTCATATCTCCGAATAGTCTTTAGTTTTATCAGATTGATAAAAGACAAATACAGCTGTACCGATTCTTTCCGAAAACAGTTGAGGTACTGGAGGTGTGTCGTGGGCGGAGCTAAAGAGTCACAAGCATGCAATACATCATCAGAAGTGCCCATTCAAGGAATTCTACCCTTTATGACATCATATAGGGTCATACCCGAAAAAAAACTTTCCGAAATGTATACGAACCCTGAAGGAACCCAAGGATTTGGTACAGAAATACTTTTTTGGCCACGTTTATGAGAATCCAACACTTTAACTAAAATGCATATAAATACGTCAATACGTCAAAATGCATGGAATCACCTTTAAGTTATGTTGCATAAATTTGTTCAACCGATTCATTCAACAACACAAGTTACTGCCTTTTTAAATGAGTCATTGAAATATTCATACAACATTTTTGTTAAAAAAGATAAATATTGAATATATATATATATATATATATATAATACTAAATTATGTCCCACCCTACACATCACAATATAGAGAAGAAACTTCTCTTTCAAGCCAATTTTTAAAAAAGCTCAAAAAGCTCAAAAAACTCAAAAAGCCGATGAGGTAATAATAAAACTGTTCAGCGAAAATGAGAACTTTTGTCTAAATTATATACTAAATAGTCATAGTTTACAACGTGAAAGAGTTTTATTTAGGACAAATGTAAACAAACAGCTCCAGTTTAAGCATTTAAGATCTTGCACACATGCAACATGTATTCTTGCCTAGAGATGGAGAAGTCCTCAAATCAGCAGCACAGTTGATTCAAGGTGATAGCTGCAGTGACTAGCACACACTGACCTTTCTTTTCCCAAAACTGTCAGCCATGGTATTCTCTCTCCTCCATAAGCGGCCTGCTTGCTTGCTCCCCTTTTGTCTCCGCTACCTCTCCTCTGTCCTTCTTCCGGGCTTATTACAAATGAGCGTGACAGCCGCACAGAAAATGGGCCCATCAGTTAGCGGCACAAGAGTGTAGATATGATGGATGATGAGAAAGTTCCCCTCTAAACTTGGGGGTCTGACCTTGTTGCTGGTAATGTTACACGTACCCTGCCCTTTTACAGATAAAGTCACAACTCATCAACTTAGAGACCCAGATGGATAGAACAAAATCAATCCTGGAGATTCGGTGCCCGGCCAAGGACACAACAATGCAGTAAATTCAAAAGGAGGGTGATTACCTGGAAACCACTATAAGCATCTGAAGAGATATTGTTAAAAATGGGCTTTTGTTTGACTGTATTTCACCACATGAAGGTCCAAGTAAAAAACCTTGAGTTCTTCAAAAGCCAAAAAAACTATGGTCCTATTTACACTTGGTTTTAGCATACTTTGCATATATTGCGCTGTGTTTTGATGCATGCTAGACCTTTTTCCCCCAAGGATCCCCAAATATGATAATATCAAAAAGCAGTCCAATCTAAAAAGCCACATGTGTAGAACATCTTTGATTTGACTGGAGCCGCATGTATGTTGATGTATAGGTAAGGTTGGGTATTGTTTGAATTTTAATGATTCCGATTCTGATTCTGGTTATCAAATGTAAAATAACACTGCACTTTATAAATAAAATATACATTACAAATATAGTTATGAAAGTTCAAGAACAGCGAGTGAATAATCTCTTTGTCATTTTTTGTTTGATTAATGTTATTATAGAGACGGCAGCAGGAATATTAGGCTGCTGTCACTTTAAGAGCTGCACAGATCCAATATACTGTTATACATGTGTTGTCTTTGTCAACTGTTTACAGTTGGGTTAGTTCAGCCAAAAATGAAAATTATATCATTAATTACTCACCCTCATGTCATTCCAAACCAGTAAGACCTTTGTAAAGTCGCTATTTTCGTTTCATTTTTGCGTACAAAAAGTATTCTTGTCTCTTCATAAAATTAAGGTTGAAACACTGCAGTCACGTGGAGTATTTTAACGATGTCTTTAGTACTTTTTTGGACCTTGAAATTGGTGGTTTAACCTTCGGAATTTCATCAAAAATATCTTAAAATGTTTTTTCGAAGATGAACGAAGGACTTGCGGGTGTGGAATGTCATGAGGGTGAGTAATTAATGACATAATTTTAGTTTCTGGGTGCACAAACCTTTTAAGACATAATCGACTGTTTAAGACGACATTTCTGTGTGTATTTGTCCGTTCAAGTGTAAAAAGACACAAACGAGAACTCAGTTCAGTATCCCGCACTATGAGAGGCAGCTTTCTGTGTGCATGCTTTGGATGTCTGTGCAGCAGAGAAAACACTTCTTGCGCTTGAATGGTTTAAAATCATTAAAATGCACACAAAGGAATCGATAAGTGGAAAACAAATGCGCACATCTTATCGAATCCCCGGTTTTTGGAATTCCGGAACCGGTTCTAAAATGGAACCGGTTCTCAATACCCAACCCTACATGTACAATACATTCAAAATACCAGAGACACTTGCCTTCAACTGACGAGAAAATTTAATCACAGTTACAGATAGTTTCTGAAGAAGCATTTGAGGACAGCTTTGAAATCACACGCTATTAGGGATGCAACGGCTAATGAGATGAATGGAATTGCTAACGGATTACTCCAGGTATTACAGACTACAGCCACACTCAAGTGAACCAGTAAGAGTTGGTATAAATCCATAATTAATCTAAAAAAAATTGTGAAGAATCAGTTCTGTAGTACTGTAAGCGTGCTGTGTAGTGTGTATGAACTCTATGCTGTCTGGCTGAAGTATGTTCATATAGCATATAATGTTTTTTGAAAGCCCATCATTCACTTGTTTATACGGTTATATGAAAGAAACTCTTTACAAGCTTTTTTGATGCAGGAAAGATTTCATTTAAGAGTTCTCGATGAGACATCTCGTTTATTATTCATCATGTAAATGTACACTGTCATTGCCAGTGAGCCGTTGAACAGCAGTAATAGCCATCATCTGATCTATTATTCATAATCAGCAATTTGCATAAGCAGCAGTACGGTCTCCCAAATGACTATGTTAAAGCCACGGTCAGGTGATCCTGATAGAGGTGCTAACTCCACGGCTCTTTCGCAAACATTAAAGGAGCGCTGGGGCGGACATGCTGGTGCTCAATGACTAGGCGAGCTTTTGATTTTTGCTGCGGCTCGTTCGTTTTATCACCCGCTGACACCTCCTGTATTTGAATATGCGCTTAAGCTTTGTCACTGCTGGAGGCTGTGTGTTGCCTCATTGATGGCTGTAGTGAACGACCAAAATACGACAAAAACAAGCAGAGAAGTTTAGGGCTTTCTCAGGTCAGTGTCAGGCCTTTCATCTCATCAAAAGCAGAAGGTTTTGATTTTTCCCTTTTATATGTTCTGCAGATGTACTGCTTAAGGAAACCATGCTATTTTCTTTCCTGCATTGGAATAGTTGGGGCATGGCATGGAGTATCATCACAACAGGCTTTGCAATTTTTGTAGGCCAGCCCGGAAGTTGGCATCACCCTAGTTCCCTTGACAAAAACCCAACAGGGTTTTTCCATTGACTTTTGGATTATTTTGGACCTAATTTTAGGCATTTAAAAAAAAAAAAAAAAAACTATTCAGAAAATCTTCGGAATGATGGAACCGGAAGTGCTAAAATGCGAATTCATTTTTGGCCCACAAATCAGCACTCTATTGGCTTCTATAACCGCCTCCCTGCCTCTTCAGCAAAGAAACCAGTTACATAAAATGTGAAGGTGGGATCAACTGTTTTATTCTTAACAATATCTGGTTACACCAATAAAACTGATTTTCTCAACCCTTTGGTCGTGTAAGTTCGTCACATATGCAAAGACAACATGTGCAAAACCACATTCAATGACTCAATCCTCCAGATATTTTTCCCTTTACATCATACATGAGTGATCCACAGTTCTTATCAAACACAAAGAAACAAAAACAACCAAACAGTCATCAAATCAATCAATCAGTAACCCAAAAACAAGAAATCATAAAGTCTCATTATTGGAAGGAAAACGTGTATTTGTGGTAAAGTCCAGATACATAATGTAATAAATGTCCCATATTTCTTAACACAGTCTCCTCAAGGATAGTATCTCCACAATGTTCTTACAGCAGAGCAAGGAAAGGAAGCCCAGAAACACAACAAAATCCTTAATTGAGCAGCAAACAATCAAGTTTCTCAACAAGGATGGCGTAAAGAAGAAACACCAAGCACACCATATTAAAAGAGGGACATTCTCACTCTGGAGAGCATTTGATTGGATAAGCATTTAGACACACCCCTGAGTGCAGGATGAGTCATCAGTGTTTTCGGTATGTTTTCCAGAAAGAGAAAGACTGTATATTTGAGCCTATCTGCTGAAGGTTTGTTTACAGTATATGTAAGAGTACATTAGCATATAGAATAGGCAAACTCAAAGCCACAAAACATACATTTTGAATTAATGGGGTCCTAAAAAAGGGCTTGCTGTGCACTGTGTACTGTGCTGCACTCTAACTACATTTTTCAGTAGCGTGACAGAGGCTCAACTGTTTTCAAAATAGTGCTGCTTTTCCCAGGGGCACCTGCAGGACATGATCCATGATACATAGGAGAAAAAAAGGTCTTAGGTCTTTTTTAACGCATTTAAAATAGAAAATACACTTCTGTCCTATACAGTTGCTTTCCTTATAAATGATAAATGATCTCAAAGTTATAGGTCATAATACCTACTGTACATTCACAACCCAATCGAGCACACAAGATGGATTATTTAATAAATATTGTTATTTAGACAATGATCATGTACAACTAGTCATGTCATAACTATAATTATTTCAATAAGATATAATGTTAACATCTGTGTGTAAGTATTTAATTATTTAAGAGATTAAATCCAGTGAAAAGTGCCTTTTTCAGTTTGAAGGTTGTCTGATTTATTTTCAGTTTGTAGTTGCATATTCATAACTGTGAACACACAGTCTGTTTACACAAGCGATCAAGATCTCTCAGTGATTGCCAGTCTGTTGATTCAATTAAATATCCACATATTATATATATTTAAAAATATTACATAATCCATCAATGCACTTTTATCATGTATATACACCATCCAATTGTAAACATTGGTACAGAGCTCCTAAAGGGACGTGGAGGTGGAAAAAATATGAGATGGGAGAAAAAAGTACATTTCAAAACGTTATTTTTTTTTTTTTTGCATGCAAAACATTTGCGTTTTTCCGAGAAACTTTGCGGTTTGCTCGCAAATAACTAAAAAGTTTTGTGAGCAAACACAATTTTTCTCTTGGGAACGCAAACATTTTGCGAGCGAACACCAAGTTTCTCGGAGGACGCAAAACAGTGACGATTTTTTTCCCATCTTTATGGGCTCCATACTTGGAAATGAAGAAATTAAGATGTAGGTTTTAGGGTTATTAGATTATAATTGTAAAATTAGTCCTATAAAAAGTCAAATTATTTAACTTTTCTACGTAAATGCACATGAGAGAATTGAAAACGTGGAGGTGGAAAAAATATGACATGGGAGAAAAAAGTATATTTCAAAACATTTTTTTTTTTATCCGCATGCAAAACATTTGCGTTTCTCCGAGAAACTTTGGGGTTGCTCGCAAATAACTAAAAGGTTTTGTGAGCAAACACAATTTTTCTCTTGGGAATGCAAACATTTTGCGAGCGAACACCAAGTTTCTCGGAGGACGCAAAACAGTGACGATTTTTCTCCCATCTTTATGGGCTCCATACTTGGAAATGAAGGAATTAAGATGTAGGTTTTAGGATTATTAGATTATAATTGTAAAATTATTTAACTTTTCTACGTAAATGCACATGAGAGAATTGAAAACAGCTCCCCGTAATATTTGCCAGTGATGTTGGACACAAGATGTTCTGCAATAACTTTGTTTAGCCTTTTGCCCTGTGGCCGAGTCTACACTAAAAACTGCAAGCTAATGTTATGACTGCTCCACCAAACAATCTGCTGACATTAAAGGGCACCTGACTGCTCCGACTGTTAGAACAAGAGTCTGACATTAAAATGTGTGTGGATGGACGCAAGAGTGCAAGCTCAGTTAAAATCAATCACTTTTAACAGCCACTTGACTTGAATTTCATATTGGCTGCAACAGAACAGCACTGTGTGACCTCTTGCCGGTCTGTATTGTTGTATGTTATTAATTGTTAATGCCAGAGAATCAGCTCTGGAGGGTGAGGATACAACAGACAGCCTTGAGTGATATTCCCGTGGGCTTTTGTTGTGCTCGTGAGCAGAATTGCGTTTTGAAGTGTTATGTACAATGGCGTAATGTATGTGAGAACGGAAGTGAAAAGTAAAGAAGATGGATGAAGTTCGCTACGCCCGTCTCTCGTGTTTCTTTGCTTAATAACTCCTGTCAGACACCACAGGTTTGTATTTATACAGTCATACTGAATATTTTTATGTAAGTGTTATCTCAATTATTTTTAATAGTGCAGGGCTGTGAGTGAGTTTAAAATACCTAACAACCATACTCAAAGACACGGGGGTTTAATTTCTTTTTTCTCTTTCTTTGTGTATCATTATTTGCTTGCATGTTAGTTACTGAGGAATAAAAAAATCAGATAGAAAAGAAAATGAGTTTTTTCATTGATTACATTTTTTATACCATTCAAATGTTCGTTAGTAAGATTTTTTAAGTATTAAAGAAATGTATACTTTTAATACAATTGATCTAACAAAGGATTTATATTTCAAATAAACACTATTCAGTCATTACATATTTCAGAATAGTTACACATTTCATTCGTTATATTTGCGAGAGAGAGAGAGAGAGAGAGAGAGAGAGAGAGAGAGAAAGAGAGAGAGAGAGAGAGAGAAAGAGAGGGAGTCCCCCGTAGCCGATGTAGGCAGGTGGTGCTGGGGAGGTAGAGGGCTAGAATAAGAATTTGCATTGTGCACAGTTAGTGTATTCATTTGAATGTGTTGTGATTATAAAGGTAATTGAAATGTGAAGTCCATTGGCTGTTCTTTTTCTGAAGTTTCAATTTCATCAAAAAAAAACATATCATGGTTACCACAAAAGTATTACGCAGCACAACTGCTTTCAACATTGATGATAATAATAAATGTTTCTTGAGCAGAAAATCAGCCATTTAGAATGATTTCTGAAGGATCATGTGACACTGAAGACTGGAGTAATGATGCTGAAAATGCACAGGAATAAATAACATTTTAAAATATATTCAAATAGAAAACAGTTAGTTTAAATTGTAATAATATTTCACCATATTACTGTTTTTACTGTATTTGATCAAATAAATGCAGCCTTCACCACATTCAGTATTTTGTTATATATAAATACATATACATACATATATATATATATATATATATATAAACCTACTGGTCATAATATAACTGGTCTTAACATAAATGCCAGAACGGACATGACAACAAACATAATGAGAGTGCCCTTTTATTTGTAAAAAGTAAGTGTTAAAAATATGACTTTTACACATTTAACATTTTTACAGTGGTATGCAACAAAACCACTCTGCATAATTAAATGGAACAAAATGTGAAAGAAATTTGAAATTTCTTCAGCTGTGAAAGTGTCTTCTGGCTAATTGGGAAGGATGGTGAAAGTCTCAAAGGGTTTGAGATCTTTCCACTCCAGATTAACCGTATGAATGCTGCAGTTACATAAATTAATTTGTGTTTCTTAATTGTCCAACTGAAAATCCTGTTTAATGCCAGGATACAGCTATTTTTTTTTTAAAGTGTTGTTACATTTTTTTTTTTATTACACATTATGTTTTTTACATTATGAAGTTTAAATAGATGTTAGTCAAATTCATGTGGGGTTTCTCATTCATTTCTAACACCTGTGTTCATTTTTGAGCAAATTAAGTATTTTCGGGTTTCTAACACCCACAGCTAGAATTAAAAACCATTTCAGTAGCAGAAAAGAACCATTGATCCTTAATGAAAATGCGCAGTTGGGTACCTCCTGTTTGTCTATCAGAAACCCTTACTAAAGCATTTGAAAAATAAATTCATCTTACCCTGATTTCCCACTCTAATACGAATTCCTATGCTATGGTCATAGCTGTCAGAATGGAGGGTTTAGTGTTTAAATCCAGCTCTGAGCATATGGAGTCAAGCTCCTGTTTAACATGGTAGCTGATTTAATGTAAGGCAATCTTCCATGAAACTCTCTTCAGAGCTGCAATACTCAAATATATTATACGCCCTCCAAACCGTGCAAGAGCGTCATTCAGGTATGAGTTTGAGCTTGAATACCGTTGTGATACATATGTCACACAAATATATTATATTAGAGATACTTTGAACTCTCTATAGATCACTTAGTATCTCTGATCTGATTAGAAAATGCCAGAGAAAATATCAATGACAAATATGTTCAACAAGAAATATTTAGTTGACCGGACAATAATATATTGGCTGACAGAGACAATCTACTTTCAGACAATCTACTGACTATGGCCCTGTTTACACCTGGTATAAAGATGCAAGAGAACGACACTAAATACAAGTGTGAACGGGATCTAAAACGTTTTGAGCCTGTCCACTTTGGACCACTTCCAGAGATAGTCAAAAACACATTCGACCGGATTGCATTGAATGTGTTCGAACAGTCACAAAAGTGTCAAATGCGTAAACGTTATGGGAAAAACGCTAACCAGACAGGATTTAAACTTTGTCGGCTGACGACCCAAGTTTGGTTTGAAGACAAAAAATGTACCAAGCACAATGTTCTCTCACCATTCCTTATTTCTAACATCCACTCACAACGTCCACCACCTAGTTTAATGCGATCATGTTTACAATACTTATGAGCTTAATCTCATTACTTTAATCGAAGTATTGCGTACATGAGGTAAAGTTTAATCGCAATATTGCCAAAATCCTGATGTAAACGCTCTGAATGCACCGATTTCCACCTATTCTGGTTATATTTTGTAAAGAAATAGCTTGGAGATGAATATAACACCACCAATAGTGGTAGCTCTAGGACTTTAGGAAAGTTCTATCTGTAGAAAAGGAAATGGACATGTGCATTGTCAAAGACGCAACTGAATCAGAGAGTTAAATGTGTTCCGTAACGATTTGACCTTTGATCTGAAAAGTAGTGAAGACCTTTGTTTCTCAAATAGTGGATTCAGCCTCAGTGCAGATTTCATCTTACCTTCCCATGGTAAAAGGCCTTTGACACTATAATGCAGTCCACCTGGGAGGACCTGCTCCGGCTGTGCCGAGCTTAGTGGGACAAGGAGAGAAGCATGTGTTTCCCATTAGGGGACTTATTTCTTGCAAAGAACATTTCAAAGACGAACAGATTGAAACAATTTTGATGATGATAAAAATAACATTTTTAATAATAAAGCAATCAACGTATAGAGCTCCCTTTATTCAGAATACTCAGCAGTTAAACTTAAACTACCACTGCATATTATTTGGATTTTTTTTTGTTCTTTTTATTCCACAATTTTTATTCCGATCCATCCATCCATCCATCCATCCATCCATCTATGGAGATGCCACAGTGGTGCTCTTGGTTGAGAAGACATTCCTGATATTTCAACCCAGGTGTAGCTATAAGAAAATCATTTTGTTATTCATTTCTCATTGGTAGTGCAGTTTGGCACGGGCCTCTCCAGCTCTGTCTCTAGCTAAGCAATTTATTCACATTTGTATTGATGAATAAGTAGATCAAAATCAATACTCGGCTGAACTCCGAGTCCAAAGAGCACTGAAAAAGCTTTTTTACAATTCTGGCTGGCTACCTCATGCTTTTATAGACACGGGCCTTTAAGTGAGATGCTTAATTCTCTCTACATTAAACCCGAGTGAACATCTTAATGAGATTTATTGGTCAGACTTCTCCTGTGCGTTGCTCTTTTTAGGAGTGAACCTTCATTCAGCACATAACCGTGTAGACTAAACCATTTTGAAGGCACAATATGTAAGATTTTTAGATTAAAACCATTAGAATAATGTTGATTTGTGTACTTACATTACCCCCAACATTTCCAACAATGTTCAAATCCACAGAAACAAGCAATTTTAGCCAATGTCGCCTGTCAATGACATCATATCCGCGCTACCCTCGATTTCCAGTTTCTATACTACAGTGTGCAACAAGTCTCTCATGGCAGCTAATGAGTGAATGCACAGAGCGATGTTAAAACAACTTTCAACACACTCAAATTTATTCAGGATAACCATGTAAAACCATGTTTAGTATTTAACCATGCAAAAATGGCGCTGTGTTACCGCAACAAAAAGAGTGGAAGCAGCAGACTGCACCATAAGCATACTAAAAGCTCCGCTGGACTCGAGATTGGTGTGCATCGCAGGTGTCTGTTATTAGCATTCACTCCAGCGCACGCATTTTTTTGAATAAGCGACCTCTAGCTGCAAAAATTACATATTGGGCCTTTAAACAAAAAGCTTAAAAATAGGTGAGTCCTCCATCTGAAGCTGGAAATGGTCACCATGCTGAAGTAATTAGAATAAAATGCTCCAAGATATATATCATTTTGAATTTGATGGAATGTTCAGTCTCAACCAATAACACCTTGGATATCACTTAGTAACTCTCTAGTAACTACTTTGGGTAACACTTTATTTTACAGTGTCATTGTTACATATGTTACATGTATTTACTATAGTAATAACTAAACATTATGCTCAATTACATGCAATTAACCCTAAACCAAACCCTCATCCTAACCCTAACCCTACAGTAAGTACATGTAGTTAATTGTCATTACTCAGTACTTAAATGTATAATTACACTGTGATACTGACACCTTAAAATAAAGTGTAACCCTACTTTGAATGCTGCAGTAAATGCCTGTTAATAAACTAGAAGCTACTCAGAATGTTGAGGCAGCCCACTACTGTAGCAACCTCCCAGAACACCATATCAACCACCTAGCAACCTCCCAGAACACCACATCAACTGCCTAGCAACCTCCCAGAACACCATATCAACCACCTAGCAACACCATAGCAACCACATAGAACGCCATATCAACTATCTAGCAATGCCTTAAAGCATTAGTTCACTTCAGAATTAAGATTTCCTGATAATTTACTCACCCCCATGTCATCCAAGATTTTATGTCTTTCTTTCTTCAGTTGAAAATAAATTACGTTTTTTGAGGAAAACATTCCAGGATTTTTCACCATATAATGGACTTCACTGGGGTTCAATGGGTTGAACGTCGAAATTGCAGTTTCAGTGCAGCTTCTAAGGGCTCTGCATGATCCCAGACGAGGAATAAGAGTCTGATCTAGTGAAACCATCGGTCATTTTCTAAAAGAAAAAAAAATTATATACTTTCTTACCTCAAATGCTCATCTTGCACTAGCTCTGCGATGCGCCACACATGACGAAATCACGTTTGAAAGGTCATGCGTGACATACCGATCCAGTGTCTACAAAGTGAATGTGCAAAGACTAAGCCAAACGTCCTTTACAAAAAAACGTAAAACTACAAGGTCGGACGATCTTGAAGTTGGAGGAGAAAATGAGATGAAGTTTTTCGACTCCTACGTCACGAGTGCCACATAGCAGAACTAGTGCAAGATGAGCATTTGTGGTTAAAAAGTTTTTTTCCTTTTAGAAAATGACCGATTTTCTAACGACCCTTATTCCTCGTCTGGGATCATGTAGAGCCCTTTGAAGCTGCACTGAAACTGCAGTTTGGACCTTCATCCCGTTGAACCCCAGTGAAGTCCACTATATGGAGAAAAATCCTGGAATATTTTCCTCAAAAATCCTAATTTCTTTTTGACTGAAGAAGAAAGACACAAACATCTTGCATGACATAGGAGAGAGTAAATTATCAGAAAACTTTAATTCTGAAGTGAACTAATCCTTTAACCATTTTAGCGCTTCAACCTAAACTTATTTCAGTTCATTGTCAAGGCAACATTTAGTTTTTTTAATTTCAATCAGCTTTATTTCTTAAAAAAAATTTAGTTTTCTTTTGGTTTAGTTAACAATAATAAAGCGGTTCAATTCTGAAATGAACTAATCCTTTAATAACCCTCCAAGTTATATTCCAAGTGTTATGGGGTTATATGATATAGAGTTTAGTGGAACAAAAATTGAAGTTTAATGTATTATTTAACGAAATTCTTCAAACAACACCAGAGTGAGTAAATGATGACTTCATTTTCATTTTAGGGTA
This sequence comes from Zacco platypus, assembly GCA_038088235.1. Taxonomy (NCBI): domain Eukaryota; kingdom Metazoa; phylum Chordata; class Actinopteri; order Cypriniformes; family Xenocyprididae; genus Zacco; species Zacco platypus. The sequence continues at coordinate 30,865,350 of CM076076.1, forward strand.
AACAGACTTATAGTGAACTATTACTCATAGAAGTACGAGTTTGTTATCCCTTTGACAATTTTTTCTTTTTCACTACAGCTATAGAGCACACAGAAAAAACAGTGCAACAAATGCGCTATTGAAGGGTCACCTCAGGTCATAACATCAATCTGTCAATAGCTCAACAAAATAAATGCAGCTGAACCCACCATAATGCTTAAGGGACGCATAGGCCGCATGCTGATCTCAATAATGTATGAGACTGCTTGAGAGATCTTTGCATAGAAACACACAGCTGTATTTAGCTGTTGTATAAGGAAAACACCACATGGCCGACCATCGCAGCTGAAGTTGTTATAAAACGCATTACGTTTCAAGAGCACTTGTATTTATTCTTTCGCTGTAACAAGATCCTTGATGTAAACACCCACTACAGTTCATATGACGACGGCTGAATGTGTGAATGTAAACATAGCAGACATTCTTGCGGAGGGTTCATTACCATACCGGAGAATTGTGCGAGGCGCAGGGGACGTCTGTGGAGGGGTTGCAGGTTCATTTAGTTCACGTCAGGTTCAACTAGGAGCAAGATGTTTTTTGTTGCATTGCATTAACTCAGTTTTATCTGTAAGACGCTTTTTGTGTCTGAAATACAATGGTTTTCTTATTTTGGTCCATCATGCATCGCTGCCTTCAGATCTATTGAGATGCATAATTTCTTTGGCTAGTCTGTAAGAACACCAAATATATTTGATGATTTTTAATGTAAAGCTTTGGAAAACTTTTAATAGTGATAAAATACTAGATGGCCAGAACATGTGAAAAAAAAAAAAAAAACATAAAAAATTTAATTAATATATGCCATGACTTGATATAATATATGCCTTTTATATGAAGAGTATTTCCAAATTAAAATTCATTTTGATGTTTTTGGTGGATATTAAAAAAAGTATCAGGGTGCTACAACTGTCCTGATATTATAATAAAAGAGAAAAAGTGAAAAAAATCATTTCAAATTTAATTTCATTATTTTTTTAATTTATATAAAATGTTAATTTTTCTTTAATTTAAAAATGGAATTTAATTTCATTAAAAAAAATTTAAGTAGCTTATCACTATTTTTTATCATTATTTTTTTATAACCTAGATTTCTTTGTTTAATATTTTAAATGATTTGTAATATTTGAATTCCATAATAATATTTGAAATAAATAGATTTTTTTTGTCAAGGCAAGATAAGTTCAGATTGTAAAATATCATGTGCTGTGACTGAATTAATAACTATAATTTATAATTTTGGGGAAATTTGAAAAAAAATGCACTTTCAAAAAACATAATTAAATATGATTTATAAGCTGTTTTCCTCATGAGAACCAATATAGCATAGGGCATACCTGAACTACACACACACACACACACACACGATTTGTTGTTCAGGTCCACTCAAGGTGCTTCAGTACAGGGTGTTCTCTCTACTAATTCAGACAGGCAAATGGGAGCAAGTTTTAAAAAAAATGACAGCTGCCATCAGAGATAAGGTAATTGAAATAAAAAAAAAAATGCATATAACAAGTTCAGATCAAAGCACGAGCCACAGACGATTCCTGCAGGGAAGCCCTTTCATTGTTACAGCATTTCCCCTTTCGATGCCTCTAATATTTCAGTCCGTTGTTACTTTCGTATTTTCATTTCACATCAGCCCCACTTGACTTGGAAAAGTGGCTGGAACTCAGATCCATCCCATTAAAAATGCATTATCCAACTCCCTCCAAAGCATTATGCACTGAGTACTGCTGCAAATCCACTGCCAACAGCACTGAACAACACTGTCTGAACATATAGCTTACATTTGGCCTGAAATATGAGAATGAGAAAATTGAACATAGGTATTATGGAAAATATTGCTCATCATAGCATTGTATTTGTTATAACCCTCACAGAAAAGGAATGTGATGGGTTTTGTGGCACAGTGATGGTAATACCAGGGTACTTTTATTCATTTCCGGTCAAAAGTTTGGAATAATTGAGATTTTTAAATGTCTTTGAAAGAAGCTCACCATGGCTGTAATTATTTTAACTACAGTGAATACAGTAAAATTTAATATATTTCCCTGTGATCAAAGCTGAATTTTCAGCATCATTACTCCAGTCCTCAGTGTCACATGATCCTTCAGAAATCAGTATAATATGCTGATTTTCTGCTCAGAAACATTTCTTATTAATTTCAAAACAGTTGTGCTGCTTCAAAGTTTTGTAGAAACTGTGGTAAAATACTACTGATCTTCAGCAAGGACGCATTGAATTGATCCGAAGTGAAAGTAAAAATGTTTCAAAAGATTTCAATTTCATTCAAATTAATGCTGTTGTTTTGAACTTTGTTTATCACAGAATCCTTCATGTTTTTTCACAAAAACATGAACCAGCACCATTATTAATAACTGAGCATCAATAATATTTGATACATGATTTCTGAAGGATCATGTGACTGAAGACTAGAGTAATGATGCTGAAAATTTAGCTTTGTATCACAGGAAAAAAAAATGTACATTTTTAAAATATATTTGATTATTTCCAATGTTTCACAATATTACTGTTTTTACTGTATTTTGGATCAAATAAATGGAGCCTCTGTGAACATAACATTTCAAAAACATAAAAAACGGTAGTATATAATTTACGGTACTGAATAATTATCATATGCACACATCATGATACTCCAGATCTTTCTATAACACCAGTGTGTTCTGGATGGCTGCTTTACTGTCTCAAGCAAAAGGTCCCATTTCATTTCAAGTCTATGGGACTTTTTCATTACAAGGGAAAACGGTAAATTCAATCACTTAGAAAAGTAATAGAAGTAATAGAAGAGTGGTGCGGATGGTACTAGATGAGGTATGGTTTCAAAACAGCTTTTCAAACTCAACATGAGGCCATGTACTGTTGTATATTCACAAATATACTTCAACCAATAAACTTTAGATTCAACTCATGTTGATGATTTACCGCATATCATTTGTTGTGATCACATGCCATACGTTTCTTCTGTAATAACAAATGCAGAGGCTCTAAAAGAAAGATAACATCTGTCCAAGCATCAAAGTCAAGTTGTCAGAGTCACAATGACTTTAATTAAACTGCCAAATCCATCTAAATCCATGTATTGCGTTAAGCTGTGATCATTGTTTGCAGAGACGCAAAACACCTTTTTTAGCACTTCAGATCCAAGAAAAATTTCATTAAGTCTGAAGAAACAGAGTCTTTATGCTGTCAAGAGTTAAACTTATTCAATAAAACACCCAGAATATTTGGGGTTCAATACAAGTTAAAGGGTCAGTTCACCCAAAAATGAAAATTCTGTCATTAATTCCTCACCTTCATGTCGTTCTACACCCGTAAGACCTTCGTTCGTCTTCGGAGCACAAATTAAAATTGATGAAATCCGATATCTCAGTGAGGCCTGCACTGACAGCAAGACAATTAACCCTTTCCGGGTGCTAAAACATATTTAAAACAGTCCATCTGAGTAGAGTGATTCAATCTTAATAATATAAAGCAACGAGAATACTTCTTGTGCACCACAAAAAAAAACTAACGAATTTTCAACAATATCTAGTGATGGCCGAGAGCACCAAAGTCAGTAAACGAGGCTTTGTTACGTCATAAATGTTTTGCAACTTCAATAGTTCACGTGACTTTGGCAGTTTGATACGCGTACCGAACCACTGATTCGAAACAAAAGATTTGTAAAGCTTCAAAACAGAGTTTTGAAATCGGCCATCACTAGATATTGTTGAAAAGTCGTTATTTTGGGGGTTTTTTGGCGCAATCTGACCAATCAGAGTAGAGTAGACTCATGAAAATGAGGGTTTTTTAGATAGACTGAATCTTCGACCGAAATGTTTTCAGTCTCTTTGAAAAATTAAATGATGTATAATATGAGAAAATTAAAGACTTTGGATCCATGTAAAACTATTGTAGTTGTGTAACTACCTCCAAAACAAAATGAAGAACCTTTAAAATAGCATAATGGGGCAAATAAAATGCACTATGTAGTATTTCGTTCGCTAGAGGTCACCTATTCAAAACAAAGGCGTAGCTTGATGGCGTCAAGTTTGAGCGTGGAATCTTGGGACATGTAGTCTTCACCTCATAGTCGGTGGAATAGAATGAGGCAAAAATCATGTTAATGGATGCGATTTTTAACGTTACTGCAATATGAAGCAGAGTGTTGTGGAGCGAATGATAATGAGAGACGAACGACACATGCCTCGTGAGCAGCGGGACTTTTATTATGCCACATGTCACAGGCGCCGCTAGTGGTTTTTGGATATTTTACAGCAAAAATTTTACATATTGCAGCTTTGATCTGATTAACCAAAACCAACCCTGATTAAAAAGTTGCTTAAATCATGTTTACAGTTTTGTTTTGGCTGTTTTGGCTATGCTACTGAAACAGTATTTTAACATTTACACATTGGCCCCAGTGCCTCGCTGTAACCATCCTTTTTTCTAAAAACAGAATAAATAAGTGGTAATTATCAACATCATGCAACAAGTGGCTTTTTCATTTTTGGCTGAACTAATCATTTAAGGATTTTATGTATGCAGTTTTATAACACGTTTGCAAATAAACACAATAGGCAGTTTAGCATTCTGCTAACGCTAGCATCTACCCAAACAACCACACATACGCTCCTGAACAGGGTATGATACGATCTGATCTAGAAAGTTAACGTTCATTTTCTGTTCTTTGTCAGTTCACGGCACTCGTGTCTTCTGTCTGGAGTGAGATAGCTGCTGCCTCAGATAAATCAACCTGTTCAAACGGATGTGTGCTGATAAGGCTGTTTAGGCCAGCCAGTTTTAATTAGCACTTGGTTTACACTCAGCGTAACTCATTAAAAATTCAGCGGTGGTCGAAAAAGTTGAGGAACGGCTAACAAAACGGCTCAAAATGTCTCAGAGGACTTGATTTAGTTTTTTTTTAAACCACTTCAAAGAGACGAATGCATGCGTTCAGTATTTGTAGTGATAATTGCTGGACCTCCTACATGTTTGCTATTTATATAAAAATCACTGTTATAAATTTGCAACAATATCTAATGGTAAAAGGGTATAGTAAAATGTTATAACCTACCAAAATATACTCGCCAAAGCCCTATAGCCACAATTATTATAATAATTTAATTTATCTCTCATTATTTTGAAGACATCTGTGCTAGACTTTCGTGAAATGAGTTTGCTTTATCCATTAATGGAAGATGTAAGAGGTAATATAAGAGACTGCAGCACACCGCATTTCCCTTCATCGGGAAACCATCAACGTGAGGTTTTCATACTCAGACTTATAACCGTTGACACACCTCATTTCCTCTCATGTTGTCTCAGGTAAGTCCAAGGGATCTCGAGCGTAGATTTTAAAGCATTCATAGACATGGACGTTAAATAATGTATGCCTCAGCTGAGAGTGCAAATAGTGGGTCACTGTTAACATCAGTGATTCGTGACATGAAACCCAAAAGCTCAATTTCTACTTTCTCTGACCAAGTCTTCACTTCGGCTGCACCGACGCTCTAGTCAGCATGTTATTTCACACCAGGTGCCTCTTCAAATCATTTGCATTATACTTAGTCACTGACAGACAATGCTGGGGAGATTTTTTAATAATGAAAAAAAAAAAAATCACTCTTCAGCAATAAAAAATTAAAGGAATGTGATATTTAATTTAAGTCATTTTTGCTTATTTGTATGGATGAATTGGATCCTCAAAGGTCACAGCAAAGACATTTTTTGGTTAATAAAGTGAGATTAAAGTGACAATGTCAACAGACAAAAATATTGTGTAGTCTGAACCCAGGATAAGAGGGAGTTTTATATTTCTCTGAAAGAAATTTGTTACACTTGTTTCACAAAAAAAAATAAAATCAAGTACTATATAATTCTGTCAATAACTGATGTCCCATTCAAATTAACACACTTTATGTCTAATATAAGTTGCTTATCATCATATACATTGTAAGAGTTTTAGTTGAAGTCTTTCTAAAAACAAAATTCCTGGATCTATCACCAATCCTTTTTCTGGTCTGGCCTTATTTCATTAGGTTAACTAAAGGGGATGCATAATGCCCCTTTCACAAGTCTCTGGTGTCCCCAGAATGTGTCTGTGTGGTTTCAGCTCAAAATACCTCACAGATCATTTATTATAGCTTGTCAAATTTGCCCCTGTTTGAGTTTGAGCAAGAACACGCAGTTTTTGTGTGTGTTCCTTTAAATGCAAATGAGCTGCTGCTTTCCAGAAGAGGGCGGAGCTTTAACAGCTCACGCTTCGGTTGCTCAACAACAACAAAGCTGGAGAATCTCACGCAGCCAAAATGAGGATTGTCAGTAACATGTTCAGCCTTACATGGTTCAAACCGGAGTCGCACATTGATAGAAAGACTAAAGAAGCAGTTACAAATTTTAGAGTTTTTTTGTGCAAATCCAGCGTTAAACTGACCCCCGTTTGCGATGCAGTCCGGTTTGTGAAAATATCTCCCTTTGCATTGAACGTTGAACGTCGTAACTTTGCAGTTAAAAGAGCCAATAATCTTTTTGCAAGAGAAGAGATTATTGATCACTTGTTTCTTTAATCTAGAACGTGCAAACTCGAGTAGGACTAGCCTAGCATGTTATGATTTGAAGTTAAGACGCACAATTTACCATATGCTCTTGTTTTCAGATTTTATTTGTGATTTTAAATACTGTACGTTACCATGTGATGTTACTAACTTATCCTTAAAACCCCTTTCAGGTCCAATTCAACCTTTATTCTAACACAGCACACAACAGAATAACACTTGAAGATTTCTAAATGCATATTTACTCAGTGCAGCTAAAACATTTCAGGAACATCTTGTTTATGGCGGGTCCTTTTACAGAAACAAGCCATTTACTCTTTATGACACTCATACACAAGTCATTAATAATAAGTACATACATGTTTGTTCCTTTTTTTATATAGATCTAAAGATAGTTTTCTACAATAATATACAATATTAAAAACATATTCTCTACTATGAGGGAGCCAATAGAATCCAGTTAATAGAAAAGGAAAAGATATTCTTAAATTACTCTGGACATGGGCAATAAAGCCCAGCTAGTCCAACCGCTGATGGGTTCCATAGTGTTCATGTTACTGATGCACTGTAATATTAACATTAGAGGAGAGATATCAACCAGCAGGCTGCTGCGTTTCCATAATGACTCCTAGTGGATAGAAATAGCCATCACTTAGCACTGCGCTGAAATAGCAAAGCAGGACTGTATTGTTTGTCAAATTGCATGCATGACTATGATACTGCAAAAAAAAAAAAAATCATTGAAGTCTGTTTTACAAGAAAATACTATTTCATTCTGTTTATTTCAAAATTGTTCAAATGTAAATCCTACAACATTTTTTTTTTCCCCCAGCATAGTAAAACAACTTATATTGCATATAAAACCTTAATAAAACAGCCATGTAATTGACCTCAAGCTGGATTTAAAACGTAGGTCACACTTTAATAGTTCTCACTATTAACTATGACTTTTGCATCAATAAACTCCTAAGTACTGCTTATCAATACTTAGAAAGGTAGTTGTTAAGTTTAGGTTTTGGCTAGGATTATGGGATGTCAAATATGGTCTAGCAGAATAAGGCATTGATTTGTGCTTTATAAGTACTAATAAAAAGCCAATAGCCTAGTAAAATGCATGCCAATAAGCAACTAGTTCATAGTGAGAAACTAAAGTGTTACCAACACTTATTTCTAACATTTTATGAAGAAGATGTGCTTCCCCATGCAAAACTTTCTACTATGATGCCACAGTATCGTGGTTGCCAAGATAGATCTATACGTCCAATCCATCATATTAAAGGTTGACCTCAAGAAAGGTGCGATCATCTCTTGTGGTCTTGATTTCATGCTTTGCACTGTTTTAGAAAAAAAAATAAGAATGAGATTTTGGAAATATCTAGGCCATAGGACTATACAGTACAGCCTTTGAAAAGGCTCTGTGGGCCTAGCCTAGATCTGCAATCTGCATGGACTAGGTATGTGTGTATGTGTCAGCTACCTGCCTAAACTGAGTGAACCAGTGCATTAGAAGAGACTCCCCATTGACTGTGTGACAGTATGGCGGTGATATGATGAATGGGCTGCTTCGGTGTCATTTAATTACTTGCATTTTCAACTTGCTGGAGCACAATCATAATATTATCGAAAGAAACAAAGGAGGAGTAGCGATTCTTAGAACAAGATTTGATAGGGATCAAATAATAATGGATTATTTCTTGGTTCCACAAAGTGCACAGATCAAAATTGGATTATTCAATCAATCATTTGAAACGCAGGGCAACTCAATTAGTGCTAAATGGAATGTAATTTCAAACGATGGATAAGATAGGTCCTTCAGTTGTTACTCATAATTAATGTTCGTGTCCCAGGGAATGACAGACAGCAGGACTGATGCTTGCCTATTATATCTGAGTGGTGTTCCTCAGGGAACTGTTCTAGGCCCCATCGAGTTGTAAGAAAGAACATTTGTCAGCAAACGTCACCCTATAACACATGGAGAAAACTATTGATTAGCATTAGTAGTTCGGTACACACGTTTTTTTTTTTTTGTTTTTTTTTTAACTAATCACCTGAGCTGTAAATGCCATGTGAATCATTGTGGAGCCACAGGAAAATACTCATCCTTCACTAACGACTATCCTGAAGTGTGAAGTGTGCACCCAGGGAAATAATATGTCCATTTCATGCTTTTAAGCAAAGAAGTCTCATTAGAAATATGTGCCTCCACCTACATTTCTGCAAAAAAACACAAAAAAAAGGCAGTAAAATGCCAACAACATTATTGCTTTTTACACAAATGAGGCAGATTTACAATTAACTTATTTTTGCACGATTCCTTGAACAATACTATATTATGATCTCAAAATGCTTTTACCATTGTGCATGATTTATAAACTAATACTTTTTCACATTTGCATCTCATACAGTAACCAGCTCCATACAGTACATGTGGCTTTTCTGACATAGTAAACTTGAGATGCGGAACACTCTGGAAAAAAAGTCCAATGAAGGTACGGAAAAAGGTACGATAAAAGAGCTCAAAGACCTGTAGAAGCAAGCTGAAAGGGCATGGTTGCTTAAGCAAATGTATTTTTAATCTTGTTTTTTTGTTTGTTTGTTTGTTTTTAACACTATCGCCTAGGTTTTGGATTGGTTTAGTGTAGATGGTACGTTATTCTTTTAGCATCACTCACCGGACATTCCATTTCAGAACTGATACATACAACAATCAACATAAAGTGTTTCCAGATTCATGTTCATATGTTTTAGATAAAAATGAATGCACTTTTATCACCAATCACTGGACATTTCCAAAAAAGTAAGTAAAAGAGCCCTGGTAAAACATCTACTAAGTCTAATAACGATTTTAGCAATAGCTTTTTGGCAGCAGAGTTTGTAACTTTGGAATCTTCCTGCAGAGGCAATTATGGCTAATCATGGTTAACCTGTTAACCTTTGGTAGAAACTTAATATTTTCAGGGAATATTTTTGAACTTTTTTGACAATTAAATGTGAAGTGTGGCATTTGTAAAGGCGTATCTGTGACCTCTCTTATCCTGTGAGAATGACAATATTATTCACTAGAATGCAACACACGCTCTTATCGGAATGCGGTACTTTAATGATCAAAAAACGGAAACATTTTGCACCTCATGCCGATGCAACTTCCGAATCACAGTAAGGTTGAGATTTATGACTCTCTTGTTTATCTGCAAAGGACCATGCACTAGGGGAGCCGTGGCTTTTCAATTGCTTTTCCTGTTCTGGTATATAAAATGAGTGTATCAATCTGAATTAGTCAGCACATGCATGCCGCAGTCTACTAAGTCTGTACATTTGCTGTGCCTCAGACGTTTCTTATGTTACACCATCTTGCATATAGTGTTGCAGCACTAGAATGGCTTCTATTAGGATTGTGTACAAATCATTTTGCAACCCATCAACAAATTGGTAAGGCTGCCGTTTTAAAAAATTCACAGAGTCATTAGCCGTCGCTGCTCTAATGTAACCTCTGATTGAATTAAGATAACCAGAGACTGCATTGAATTTCAGAGAGAGAGGAGTCATGGGTAAAGCTTTGATCAGAGAGTGCAGAGAGAGAGGCATGTAGGCTGACATTCAAAAATACAGACTTTCTTCTCGCCCATCCATTTACACAAATGTTGTAAATGGGCTGTGAAAAAGTAATGTGAGATGTATAAACATATCCCAACGCTCCAGACGCATCTAGTAATCCACAGAATGGCCAAGAGATTTTATGTGAAAAAAAAAAAAAAAAAAACATTGCTTGAAATGATATCACCAGTTCACAAGTTCATCTGATCCTTTAAAGTGTTAATCCTTGATAATGGTAGTTAATTAAAAGGATATAAGGATTTAGGATGAGGTTGAAGGGTCAAGGTTGGGCTGGTTAGCACTGCTTCATTTGCACCTGTTTTAAAATAATTTTTCACTATTCTTGCTGTTTTCTGTGCAAAATTCACTGATGTTCTGTGTATTTGGCTGTACGCCATGCTATTTTTTTAAAGTATTTTTTTTAATTATTTTCTCCAGAATCTGTTATGGTGATATAATCAACTTCATATTCACCTATGGAACATGACAAGGGACATGGGACATTTTCAATCGCGGTTTATCATCTTTCACATTAATTAGCTTCCATTATCACTTTATTGCCTTTACAATGACGCAACAACATAGAACTGTCATTAATGATGTTACTCAGATGGTGGAGTAATAACTTCTAATTAATCAATTCAAGTTCAAATTAATGTCAGATGATTATTGCTGTATAATAACGAACATGGCATCTGACTACTTCGCTATTTTTGCTCTCCCTGATTTCGCTTTATCTCCAGATGTTCTGCTTGGAGACGCAAAGGTAGAGGTTTGCAGTAGTTTATTAAAGGGTAAGATGTAATCCAAAAAACAGGCAAAGGTCAAAACACAGGCAAACAATCCAAACAATAACAAAATCCAGCTAAGAAGCAAAACAGAGAAGAACCGAGCAGAAAGTCAAAAACTGTGAACATGAGAAACTACAGCCGCAGAAATGCAGTGCTGACACATACAAGACTTCGAGAAGAATGATAGCGATAACCAGGCTTATATTGGCCTAATGGGACACAGTTGAAGACAATCATGGATAATGAGACCAGGTAATGAATTATGGGAAATGTTGTCCTTGATTGAGTGGCAATAATCTGGGGTAGAGTGCCCACTGGTGGCTATCAAGGGCACTACAACTGGTGATAGCGACAAATTCGGTTATTAGAGTTCATTCACACATTCGCAGAGCAAACATTGCTCTGTTTTAAGACAAACTAAAATTTTTAGTTTTACATTTTTTTGTACTTATATATGAATTGAAATGTATACAGTAGATTGCACTTGCTTATCCAAGAGCATATTTATTTAAGTCCACATGTTGTACTAACAGGATCAGGTCAGGAGCTGTAGTTCCAACCAAACAACTTTGCGATGTAATTCACGAATGTTTGTTGCATCTGTGGTTTCAGGAAACACTGTATCGTTTTTCTGTGTTGCAAACGACGGAACTAGCGACCATAGTTGCCTAACAATGCTTAATTGGGAAACACCCCGGAGCAGTTAAGCAAAGTTTTAGCTTAGGATTAAAGGTTTTGCTAAAATGCTACATTTGGGTTTTGCTCCCCGTACTGTGCGCTGGGAAGCCAGAAGAATTGTCAGAAAATATTGTGAGGTAAACGTCCTCCCTGCATTGTGATTGACAGGATTCAATGAACATTCTCCTGCCAAACTTTCTTTCAGAACTCTGGAAATCCATTTGTAGATGGATTGTAGAAATCCATCCAATCGCAGTTGTAAAGTTGGTCCATCTGAAATGAGTAATGAAATGAGTTGGTCCGTCAGTTGGTCCATCTGAAATGAGTAAATCATAGCCCGGTTTCTAGACTAGCGAGTAATAAGTAATTTATATGAAGCAAATAATTAAACTAGAACTGATCACTTTTCAAGTGAGACTCAAAACCCCAGCCTGTAACTGAACCAGCACTAATCGCCACGGTTGGAACTCTTCCTCCATATGTTATCATGGATAAAGATATTGATCCCCACCTCATGCTGTCATTGTGTCACTACTAATCAGTCTTCCAAGGCCAAGTCTTCACAAGTGTCAGTTTAAATTCAAAGCCGAACACCTCATTTTTCAGCTCCTGGCCTGAGGTTAGATATAGTCACACTGGCCACAGGACTGTTTTCAATCTTGAAAAACAAAGCAAAGCATGAAAATCACTTTTACTGCCCTTTTGAGATGGCCTTCAAATCTTTTACATAGGGTAAATTAAACGACTGGGGCGTGTTTACTGTTTAGAGAGGAGAGAAAATGAGTTTTCTAAGAGAGATAGGTTGCAGCCATGTAGTTGTGAGATTTTCATAAGGGCACTTGGTTTTATATGTCAGCATTTTAATGAAATCATACAGTGAGAGTTCTCTAGCTTGCCAACTCATTTCTTTCAGCATTTTGTTCCAATACAGAAGCATTCAAATCTGATTGACAAGGAAGCTCA
>CM076076.1:30880471-30947971 GCA_038088235.1 Zacco platypus
ACACAACCGTACGTGTGTTAAGTGTGTGGTGTTTAAGGTATTCCATGATGGTTTTTCTCACTTGAAAAATCATTGGATGATGTCAACAGTTTAAGGCAGCAAATTAAAAAAACATCATTTTGAACTGTTAAAGCAATGTAAACTCATAGAACTCCTCTTGAGTTACTTAATATAAAAAGATAATTCTTCTAATTAAAATGTGTTAATAAGATTAATTCACTTAAGACATTTTGAAACATAAAAAAATGTGTAATTTAATTGCTTTCTGTTTTACAACTTAAACCAACATCTAATTTCCCCCCTGCAATTTTAGAGATGTTTTGATTTGGAAAAATCAACCCTGAGTTTTATTGTATAAAGAACAGATTTGGAAAAATTAAAGAGTTTTGTTGTATGAAATAATGAATGTGGAACCCAAGCCATGTCAAACGATAACTATATTTTGTGGTGCTTGCACATGAAAAACTTTCCACCATGATATTAGAGCATTTCTGGATGGTTGCTAGTGTGTTCTGTGTGGTTGCTAGGTTCCTCCTTTAGTGTAAGTCAATGTGGTTTTTCCTTTTTCCATCCACGAAAGCTACGTGACTTGAGATATCATGTTACATGCCAAATTTGAACAGTTTTAGTGTGTTTTTTCAAATGTGTTTACACTTTTCAGGGCAAACCGACCTTATAGGTCGGTTTACTTATAGCTCTATCTGCACATTAAGCAGGGATAGAAGAAAGTATTTCAAGATTGAAATACTTAGAGCAGCTTTAAACAGGCTTGTGCCATCCTAGTGTCCCCTTCAATGGAGTCTGCTTGGATGTGGGAGACGTCAAGCTGCAAAGGGAACACAGTTCAATAAAGATAATGAAACTGAGCCATTTTAATTTGCAGTTATCTCAAAGGGAACTGATGCGTAAATCACGTGTTCCAGGCGTGAGGGGAGAATTCAATGCATTATAAAGATAAACGGTGGTGCAGCAGCGTTTCATTTTACTGGGTAATGTGAAGCACAGCATTCTAGTTTGACATATACATATATTGTCTGCAAAAGGATTTGAGTGTGTATATGGACATTTTAATATAAATTAGCTTTTCTTTTAACATAATTTAATCTCATTGTGGGGAGTTAGCTCAGTGAGTAACCACTCACTTCTAACGCACCAGAGACCAGGGATCAACTTCTCACTTGTAAGTCACTTTGGATAAAAGCGTCTGCCAAATGAATAAATGTAAATGTCATCCTAGAAAATAGCAGTATATCAATAGGCTTAAAGATATGAATCATGCACTGTATTTACATGTTCTGAAGTCATACAATGGCCACGAACAGATTCAAATTTAAGTTGTAAATCACTGAAAATCTTCCTCTCCAACGTAGACCTCAAATCTCAAACTAATATCATTAGTATTCACAGGTACTTATACAGTACATAACAGTTAAATTTTAGGGGAATACACACTGAAAAGTACAACATGGCGTGCCTTTCATGTGAATGATCTGCATACCCACATAACGTGTTGATGCTAAAAAAAAACTTCTTGCAGCAATATTTTTGAGTTATGACAACTTCAAATGAAATTATGTTCAACCATCAAAGAGTTAGAGTGGGGCTGCACGATTTATCGTGTTTAAATCGCACGCGATTTGGCAAAGGCTGTGATTATTTAACGCGCAGCTTGTCAGAGCTGTACGGCTCTGTGATCAGGAGTAAATGCTTCTCCATTTGAAAGCCAGAGGGCGCTCTTGTGCAGAAACTCAAAATACACCCTGCTGCAGAAGAAGACAATGCATCATATCACTGTAGCTGAAGAAACAGAAGATTGAAACGTTTTGACTGATTAAACATGACTAATAAACACACGACTGATTTATTCTGTGTAAGAAGCCTCATCATCTCACAGAAGCTCAACAGTCATTATGAAGAGAGTTTGGAGTAAAAATATGTTATTAATGTTGTCTTTTGTTAGACAAAATGTTAATAAATGCTTCTCATGTCTGGAAAGATGTTTGACGTGCGTTGCTTTTTCAGATGTCCATTATAAGCGACTCAAACTCGCCGTGCTTTCAGATGGATTAACATTTGGAGTCATACTTCTTTGACAAACTGCACATAAAAAAAAATAATCGCAGCCTTTGCAATTTAATAATTGCTCTAAGAATCGCGTTTAAGCCATAATCGCGTTCAAATTCAATGTTTTTCGTATTGTGCGATTAAATCGTGCAGCCCTAAGTTAGAGGTACTTAATACCTCGTAACAAACGCAAATTTTTAAGTTGATTACTCAAAAAACTTAAGTCGCTCCAACTACTTGAGTTGTAGCTCTGGAACCAATTAATCTGATCTATTTCCGTTGAAATCCACAGCTATCATTTCACATGCTTAATGTATATTTAATAAGAGTCAACAGCTGCTTCACTGAACAGTTCTAAGAATAGTGACAGTTATATTTTCACATGAGCTTGGTTTGGCACGGTACGATTACAAACCGTTCTCGGCCCAGAATTCTCCACACGGTTGGCGTGTAGTGATGTTGCCACTCAGGATTGGTCACTTGTTTGTTGCTTGGCTGCCAGTTTCTAGCTGTCCAAGCATGCTATTTGAGTGATTCAATTAAAAGAAATATCTGTTCATCCTCCATCATACTATTTACATCTCATATCATCTGTAAACTCCGATTGATGCATTTGTATTTCATTTCAAAGAGCTCCCAGCCCCACAGTGGGAAATGAAACCATATCTTTACCGGCTGGGCCGGATCGGCTCTTCAGCACAAATTTTTTTACAATGTTGTCATTTGGGGTGTAACATAAAGCTTACATGTTATACGTAATACATATGTAATTGCCAGTAATTTATTTATTTGCCAAACGACTAACTTTCTTCAAATCTGTGCCAGTTGTACAGGGTATATATTTTGCATCTTTTAACCCACTTTTCAACATAACATGGCCGATAATTCAATTTTCAATATATTATATTTTTGTTATTTTAAAAAATATAATTTTAACAATAGACTTTAATGCCATTTAAACAATAAAATCAACCTATTAATTACATGTAAATTGCAATTCAATATTATATGAACCCAAAAATATTCTACATATGTTGTTCACATGTAAGATGTTTACATGCAGTCATAAAATTAATAATGCATCTTTCAGTATTTTTACAAACTTAGTATGTGCGCTAGAATGTATTAACACCAAAAAAGATTTGCAAATTTTTCTAAATTGTTTGCAGAATGATGGCAATGCACTTTTTACACATCTCGCTGTTGGTTTTCATATATATATATATATATATATATATATATATATGTATACGTATATTAAAAAAAATTTTTATTCTGCAGCAAATTTGCATAGCATTCCTATTCTAGCTCTTGCGCTGATTATTCTCGAACTCACTTCACAGCTCTTCTGAGCTCTTTTCCGCAGTGTGACAGTCATACGCAGCGTTCCATGAATATCTTTATCACGTCTGATTGGGTGAAGTCTGTGTGATTTACATGTAGGAGAAAATAAATAGAAGCCAGTTGCACATACACTCGCACACACATGCAAATTGTCTCAGCGCTCGATGTTGAGAGACGGCAATAAGGATATGTCACTGAGGATAATTATACTTTAATGTCTTAAAGAAAGCAAACACAGATATTGACTGGGCAAAGGTGTTATAAGAGAAGAACAAAATTTAATTACAGAGGACAACGTGTGACACACCACGCTAGTGTTTTAAAACTCAATGTTCTTTTAAACAAAATCAAAGCAATCAATTGGCTTTGCACTGCAGCTAAAGGCGGTAATAAACTGAATGATTAAGCAACATATAGCACATTTCTATTCCAGTATTCATACCAAAGTGTAAGTGATTTTCAATCTAGAACCATCTGACTGTTAATAATAGGAGCACAGATAAAGATCATATCAGAATTTGGCAGATTGTTGTTTGCACTTTCGATGTATATGGTTCTCTGGAGAGATATACAGTATAATGGTGCTATATAATTGACTGACAGGCATCTGATTACCTTAGTCTACCTATATTGGTAGTTTAATATCATTTTTATTCTCTTTCTAAGTAAGTTCAACTCTGATTCATATAAGTGGTATAAAATTAATAAATGGTAAATAATGAAGGAAGGACTTTCAATAAAAAACATTTTTTGGCCAGTCTTTGTAAAGTCCTTTTCTGGCATTATGTACCATGTGGAAGATGCACATTTTTGGTCCAGAAAAACATGTTTATTGATTTTTCACCCATTAAAAAAGTGTGATTCACATTTGTTAGGGATTATGAAGGACTGCATTTGTTGCCTAGAAGCAACAATGTGTCACTGGAATAGAGTTTAGCAACAAGGTCCCTATTATGCAATAAAAGTGTATAAAAAGTGACTCATTATGAAATCCTTGTATGCAAAATGTTGAGAAAGTTGACAAAATTATCTTTTTTAAGCAGATTTTAAGCGGAACATATTTTTTTTCTTCTATGAAAACTGATAAAGAAATATTGATGACTCATGTTGTACTGCACAATATTATCCAATCAAATTCTCTCTAAAATGAGAAGTCCCTCCCCTTAATACCACATGCCACTGACTAGTAAGTTGCTCATGTCACACTATTAGCTGTTTTATTATAAAAGAAGCTAATTCTATTTTTTCTTTAAAGATGGTCTTATTTTTGGGACATACGAGGGTCCATGGCTCTATTGGAGAAAGCAAAATGGCTACCCTGGATCAGGTGTGTCTTGATAACCAATCACATTACAGCATTGACATCATTTAGTTTCGTCCAGTGTTGTGCGACAGTCAATGCACTGTTTTCGGATACCATAGAAATCAATGAGAAGTGTGGTAAACTAAATCATACCCGTCAAGCAATTGTCCATGAAAACAGCATTTGTTTTTTCCGATCCTAAAAATCGGAATTCTGAAAATAGCTATTTCCTCTCAAAAGCGTTTTATTCAGCGTAGTGAAGCCTCTCCATTAAAAAAGGCCTTTGCTTCCTGTTGCAAAAGGAAATACATCAGCACAGTCCATGAAACAGCACTTGTAGACACCAATTTAACGGGATCTTGAAGCCACACTTAAAAACACTTCGTTATTAAACTAAATATTATTCAGTGAAAAATATCGCATTCACACCTTTCAAGAAAAATTTGAGAAATGGTAGTGGATCGTACTCATAGTTAATGTGATGAACAGCACCTGTGCGGCTCAAATGTCCAAAAACTTTACATATTGCATTAACAAATCTCATGCTCCATATACTTATTATTTGCTTCACCTGTCAAAAGCCTATAAGGGAATACAAAGAAATTCATTTAATTCCTTTTTCCACTCTCAGTTTTCATGGCCCAGTAATGAATTTTAATGCAGGTTATCAACTCTAGAAGCAAGCGGTTTCACAGTTGCAATAAAGGACTTTCTTTGGTAATTTGCTGTCTGCTGTTCACATTGTTATTCAAATGGAAATGAACTAAATCGAAGGTGCACAGTTTACCGCTACATTTTGACTGTAAGCCGGGTTGCAATTTCAGAACAATTTAAGGAGACTATAATCTTCTCCATGAGTATTTATAGAAATAATTTGACAAAAATTCAATATGAGCTTCGCCTAACTGTATTTTTTAATTTTTAATGATTGTTCCTAATTGGTCCAGATAAAGCAACAAGCAGCAAGTCTAATGACCATACATGCAGAACTGAATAAATCTGGTCCGCACTTGGCAATAAGAGGTCTATTTTAGCTCCTTTGGACTGTATCCAACATTCACATCAGTGTATAAAATAGCTGTTTTTCTCCACTGGTTGGATTGGATGTTAGCCTGCTTTTGTGCTGTGATCAAGAAGAACGCTTTTGTCTTCATCTGGTCTTTTGTATTTTAATTCTCTTTTTACATTGAGCGGTTAAAGTGCTCATCATCATCGTAGTTTGAAAAACCACAGACTGAAGACACATTGCCAGGTCAAGCACATATAAAAATGAAACAGACGAGGGACTGAATGAAGCATTTCCCACGGACACTGTGAAATCATCTATGTCTAATCAACTCCAGTGTTTAATATCTATGAAGTTAAATTCAGCTGCATTTAGCTGTAGGAGGTCATTTAACGTGGGTTATTTTCTCAAAGGTTCAGCAGAATATCTGTTTAATGTCTTATTTTGCACCTAGTAGCACCTTGAAACAAAATGAGATCAACTAATCATCCAAGCATATTACAATTTTATGTGAACCGAATGGAATACTTCTTCTACAGTTTTAAAGGGGCAAAAACAAAGCCTATTTTTAATTTTCTCCAGGAGAAAATCACTGACTCTACACTTTAATGTTATTTGGTTTTGTACGTGCTATCTCGCTCTCATTACAGTAGGTGCATCTTGTGATTTCAAAAGCCTGAAGACAGGTTTCACAGGTGTAAACTAATTGTCTGATGCACTCAAACCTGCCAAACACCATGATCTGCCACAGTATGTGTCAGGAGCCATATGAAGGTGTAGTGCTGTTGTATTGTTCTAATTTAGAAGAAACACCTCTTTCCCTTGGAAAATCTGTCAATTCTGGCTTAATTTTTTTAAATGTATTATTACACCATCCTATAATGGTTAAAATCCACCAACTCCTGTTTTTAATCCCTATAAATCATAAGCAGTGTCTCTGAACAAGCCGTTTGCAGATTGTCCCTTTTGTGATGTCACAAAAGGCCTATAGACCCCGCCCACGACTGCTGACAGACTCTGCTGTATTAGCATAGTTTCCATCCTGAGCCAGTTGTACACTGTCGCCATTTTTTTCAACACCAGAGCAGCTGTAACGACAAAAATGTCCTGTAAGCAACTCGGGTGTTTTGTCATTGGATGAAAGAGTGAACATAACTGACTCTGTGGATTAAGGCCCCGATATACTCCAAACGAAATCAAAGAACGAACATTTGAACAAAATCAGGCCAAATGAAGTTAGTTTTCGGAGTTCAAAATTCAAAACTCTCAGAAAAAGTTCGCTCCATCTGCAAAACACCTTTGTACTACCATTGGCCCGTGACGATAACGTAATAGGAGGTGTGCGCTGAGGCTCCGCCTTCTTTCACGCCGAATTCTTCTCTGACTCATTTCATCTGTTTGAGTCCGTCGAGGTAAGATCTTCACTTTACAATAGAAAAAGTTATGCTTCTGATAAACGAGGCACTGACATTGTTTTTAATGTTTGATACTGTAAAGCCAGGCTCATTAGAAAAAACGTACATGACTCAACATTTTTACAAAACGCAAAATACGTTGCGTCGTTCAACGACAGTTTCAAAGTCCAGTGAGTGGCGCTAAAAGCTGTTTAGCTTTTTATCGGAACAGAAGAACATGAATATGGCTACGTTTTGTTATGTTGGAGTTTGTACGTATTACCGCAGTTCTGAACTGAAATGTCCGGTAAGTGGCGCTAAAAGCTGCTAATTCTCCATCACATTTAAAAACGTACAAGCCTATACCTACCCAATAGTGTTCACTAAAACAAATGCGACTTAAAAACATAATTGTAACCATGGCAGTTTAGCTTGTTTTTTGATCTCGTCTTTGGGCTCTTTTACCGTGACTGTAACCGAGCTCTTCACATCGCAAGTACAATTCTGTGCCAGCTGAGCTTTGTGTGTGAAATTGATTAAAAGTACTTGCTGTTGTATTGCCTCTAGTGGTCATTTCTGTTAGAAACTGCAGTGATATGTATGTACTGGTACGTATTTTGTGTTTTGCAAAAATGTTGACACAGGTACGTTTTTCCAATGAGTCTGTGTTTGGTAAAGCGGCTTGCTTTTAAGTAATCTATCTAGTAGATGCTTTTCTTATGCTTTCTATTATCAAAAAAATGCTTGCTTTTTTCTCATTTTATTGTGTTTATTTTGTTACTGAGAGGAAAGTGCGTGCAACGGAGGCCAACTAGTAGTCGCTGTGCGATTAAACCTCTCACTAACATTAGAGGTTGCAGTCTTTAGCCTCCTTGTCAGAGCGTCTGACACCCATGCCAGAGACCCGGGTTCGAGGCCCACACAGAGCTGTGCAAGTAGGACCTGGGTGAACGGTTATGGCCGCATCACATATTTACATATTTATCTAAATGTCATTCTGTGATTCACTGTTCATGTTGATGATAATGCAAGGGAGAGAGAGAGTTTATGTATAAGATTTTAATTCACACTTCTTGTACAGTGTTTTATTCAGCTCTTACTGTGATTTTCTGGTGTGAAAAAGGACACTTAATCTTTTGTGTGATGTACAAAAAACTCCATAAAACTCATCAGTAAAGTTTTGGCCATCATTCAGACGGGGTCTGCTACAACAGGCTTGTACTAATAGTGGATAAAAACAAGATGACAACATCAGTTAAAAACATAATTAAACTAAACTAAACCTGTTCTATCTCCATGCAGCATATATTCTCTGGCTCTACAGGCATCATTGTCCGCCTCCGGATCGCTGAACACCACTACATTTTCAGTGGATGAGATTGTCCTGTTTTGTTGTTGCATGAGCTCTTGAAGCTCCGCCCTTTTCTTGAAAGGGGGGCCAAGAGCAACAGTTAATTTGCATTTAAAGGGACATGGACAAAAAGTGTGCGTTTTTGCTTACCCCCAAAAAGTGGCAATTTAACATGCTATAAAAAATTATCTGTGGGGTTTTTTGTGCTAAAACTTAATATACACACTCATAAAAGCATAAAAGGGGCATAATATTTTCCCTTTAATAAAATGTATATTTTATTATGTTTATTGGGGTTACACTTTCTTATTACTATGTTTTAATTCCTTGTAAGAAACTACAGAGTTAATAGAAGTAAGAGCTTTAAAATTTTGTTGGCCAAAAAATTAAACTGTTGAAGCATAGACGTCGGTTGGATGACTCAACAAATTCATGTGACCAACTTGAACACTGCAAAATCTTCTTAAGGAAATATTTTTCCAAATTCACGGTCGCGTGGAGTCCTATGTAAAAGATGGAAGTGATAGATGCGGATCATACACGACTAATCTGATGCATCATAAATCCCAAAAGCTGACAAGCAGCAGTAGATTTCAATGAGCTACCACTTTGTTAAATGCCATACCTCTACACAGAATATAAATTAGTACAATAAACAATTTCAAACAAACTCTTCTGTATGATAATTCACTTTAATTTGAGCTAATTACTTTTTAGCCTACTAGCACCTAAAAAATAAACACACGGCCCTGAGGCAGGTGGAAGTCAAACCAAACCACAGTCTCTCACCTTCATACGCACCATTTTTTCGTTTCTCTTTCCGTCACAGGAAGATTTTCCAGAAGTAGTTCCAAAGCGCTTAGAGCTGAAGAAGCGAGGACTTATACAACAAGATAATCTCACTTCTTTACAGGAGATTAGATAGTATCGCTGTGCAGAATTCTTCTCGTGATTTGTGTACGGAGCTGCAAAAGAAAGGGCCTGATTATCTTTGTTTTGCAGCAGCAACATTGCTGGTCATATAATTAGAGTAATTACTCCAACGCCATCACGCTAACTGAACCCCCCCTCCACCCCCATCCACTCACTGCTATTGTGAGTGCAGAAGCACTCTGATCGCCATGGTAACAAACTGTACTAAACCAACAGCAATAAGGTGACATGCTATAAGGGTCAATAATAAATCCAAAAGGAGGAAAAAAACACTCAGATTTACTGATTGAACCTCATAATTATGACAATGTTTTTTCTTCAGTGAATATGTTAAGCTTTTTTGGCAATAAAATGTGCTAAAAACGACAAAAATGTGAGAAAAAGAGCTGTGTTTGACAATTCATTTGGACTACTCTAACTGGTCACACAGGTTTTTAATTTTATTTACCAATATTTGCTCAATTATGATTATTAAATTACAGTCCTCCTTCTTCATTTGTACATTTAGTCGGCTTAAACCATGTCCCTACAATCTCATGTTCATCACCTTCCTATTTTTGTGTGCCATGCCCAAATCTTAACATCTAATCAACGTCTGAATCAATAGAGAGCATTAGTGCATGCCGAATTTTTCAGCAAAGTTGGTTCCGGAAGCTTTTTTCCATTCGTTTTTCCCATAGGGATTTTAAAAAGTCTTTTTTTTTAATGTTGAAGTGTTATAAGCCATGAACCAATCCGACCAGCTATGAGGTGAATCATAACATCAAAAACTTTGATTTGAAGCAAAAAAAGTATTGGAAAATTGGACAAAGGACAAAGACCTTGTTCTTAACAGCTTTAGTTAGAGAAAAAGAACTACAATCCATAACATAATCAATTTAAAAACAATGGAGAATGGAGAATTAATTTCAAAGGTTGCTGATTTTATATAAAATATGCACACATATTGAAAGTATAGTGTTTCATGGGAGTGGGCGGAGCTAAAGAGCTATTTTGGCATACTTTGCTTGTCTCTGATTGGTGGAATTTTCTGTGCAGCATCATGGTTAATGTAGTTTTTCACCACGAATTAAACAATTACTTTAAAAATGTAGGCTGACTGCTTCAACAGAGCAAATACTCACAGCAGGGCTGTCTTTAAATGAAATCAGTTCATCATGTAAAGCGATCGTGTCTTTTCAGAAGACTTGGGTTAAACCACTTGAATCATATGGATTTATTTTACGACCTCTTTATTAATGTTTTGAAGCGTCAGAGTTTTTCGTGAACAGACCTTCAATGGAGGGACAGAAATCTCTCAGATTTCATTAAAAATGACAACAATTTCAAAGACAAACAAAAATCTTATGGGTTTGAAACGACACGAGGGTGAGTAATTCATGATAGAATTTTCATTTCTGGGTGAACTAACCTTTTAAAAGCAAAAAAGAATAGCTCTTTTTTCATATTTCAGGAGTTGGCATTCACTCTCCCATAATTAATAGCGGCATGCTGAGCCATTGGCTGAACAGACAGATCGACTTCTTAGTCAATACATGCGGTTATTCCTGTTCCAGTGAAGACTTGAACAAGGAGGTCGTCAAAGAGCTCCGCTCTCTAATCGCTACCAGAGCGACTCAAGCTTCACTCGAGCTAAGACCTGTTCTGGAAGTTCAAACCCATTGATCCGGTCTCCAGTAACTCTGACCTTTAGGGAGATGTAAGGCTTCATCTCAGACATGTGGGCTGGGTGGGAACATGCGGCCGACACTGTAAAACATAACGTCCATGTCCGTCTCAAACAGCTGAACTGTAGTCTGTGAAGCCTAAAATGAGAATTTACTTGTTCAAGAGAAAAAGGCATAAGCGAGAAGACACAACAGGTGCTGAAAGCAGAGACAAGACCGTTTGAACTCTAAATTCACAAACCACCCACGACTGTGAAGACCGACTTGTGTTAAAAAAATAATGGTTGTTGAAAGAACAAAAGGAATACATAAAGAAAAAACTACTTGTATTAAAGTTGATGTATTGTAGATTGGTTTACATTCAAACATAGAGTCTACAAGCAATGAATCCTTGACCACAGACAGAACAATACTTAAAGGGATAGTTCACCCAAAAATGAAAATTCTGTCAAGTCAAGTCACCTTTATTTATATAGCGCTTTTTACAATGCAAATTGTGGCAAAGCAGCTTTACAGTAATAATTGGCTAATCATTTTTGGCTGCACAGCAGCTCCCAAAGAAAATGGTGTCATTGCAGCTTATTCTATATATTATTGATTCATTCCGTTGCAAAGATCAGTAGTTATTAATCTAGTTAATTTATGTATATCAGCACTGGAGAAAACAGTGACGTAATCGTCCGGTTCGGCTCAGTTCGCATACAATGAAGGAATACCAAAAACACTGCTGAATATCAAGCAAGTGTCCCCAACCAAGCAAGCCAAAGGCAACAGCGGCAAGGAACCAAAACTCCAACAAAATGGAGAAAAAAAAAAACCTTGGGAGAAACCAGGAAAATTCATTTACTTCTGTCATCAAATTTCTTTGTTCTGCTGAACACAAAGGAAGATATTTTATAGAAAGTTTGTAAACAGGCCGCATTGGGACACCATTGACTTCCATAGTAGGAAAAAAAAAATACTATGAAAGTCAATGATGCGCCAGAACTGTTCAGTTTCCCACATTCTTCAAAATTTCTTCCACTGTGTTCAACAGAACAAAGAAATTTGTACAGGTTTGGAACAACCTGAGGGTGAGTAAATGATGACAGAATTTTCATTTTTGGGTGAACTATCCCTTTAAATGCTCAATTTAGTGTGTGTTCAAACTTGTAGTTCGGTTCTTTTGGTCTTATTTTTCACTGCGGGAGAACATGATGTGTGGAGTGAGAGAGCATGGGTTGTCGGGCATAGCAACAGGGGGCGGGTTTTGTGAAGGGTCAATTAAAACCTAAAATTTAGAACGGTAGTATGTTTAAATAAGTTGGCATCAGGTACAGTAACACAAAAAGGACAGTGAAAGTTTACATACGTATTAAAGAATTTTTTGAGAAAGCAAAAGAGAAACAGGGATAAAAAAAGAAAATAGTGAGGAACGTCAGAAAAGAAAAGTGAGGAGCAGTTCTCGAGGGCAGGCCCTGCTGTGATTGAGGTATTTACGAGCACAAACGGTGATGCCGTGGTGGCAGAGGGGGAGAGTGACAGTGACGGACGACTGAGCAAATCACTCCATGCGGACTCCGCAGAGGCGCTCTGAGTCGAGACGCCTTGCTTTATTGTGTGCAGGTTAAAAGGCTGAGTTTTCACTGAAGCCCGTCAGTCTCCGCGCTGGACTTGTTTCGATCAATCAGGTGTCAGGACAATAACATTGTCAGCAACGCCAGTGAAAGCAAGCCCAGAATAACGCTGAGGCAATAAACGCAGTCAACATCAGACAGACTGGGGAAAAGTTCCTCGAAACTTTTAGCCTGTGATAAAAGCTCTCGGCTGATGGTAATCAGTATTGGTTTGTGAGGGGAAGTGAAGGGTGGTTTGTAGCATTGAAAAGCTTTCGGGCGACAAGGGGAAGAGAGAAAGTGCCAAGGACGGTGAAAGAAAAGTTATAATGACATCTTGAATTGGGCTCTTGAGAAATTAAAGACTGTTGAAAGTTTAAACATCTGAAGAGCATGAAAAGGTATTTGTGTTTCATTTGAAATGATGAAGTGATATTAAATGTGTTTAACTGCCAGTGTTTTATAGAAACATAATTATAGCATATCTCATTATTGTTCTACGACAATGAGCTGTTTTCAAATAGATCTATTCGTGGAAATTCCAAGGTTAAAGGTGCAGTATGTAATATTTACAGCAAGTGGTTAAATTGGGTATTGCAGTCCAAATTCAAAATATTGGAAAGAGTTGATTCCTCACCCCCTCGTCCTTAGACTCACACGGGGTGCCAGATTGAAGACACGAGTAGACTTGATGAGTTGATTCAAAGACTATAGATATAGAAAGATGGTTCACTCCTATTAGTTATGAATGGAAGAAACTGTCACGCCCAATAGCGGAATAGATCCCGCCTTCTAAGTAAAAGAGCCAATCACTGATTGATAAAGTCATTGCGTCACTGCAGCAGCCGTTAGAAGCTCCGGTTCCTGGGACTGCATATGCGCATTGGCTCGTCTAGCCTGGAATAGAAGCTTTTTTAACGCTTTTTGGGCATAAGAAACAACCTTTATGAGAAAGTTCATGTCAGATTTTGTGGCTGATTTGAAATTTTTACATTTTGGATTCAGTATTTGTTTTATGTTGAACTATAAACACTTAAACAGGCTAGGCTAATGTGTAGGCAATGGTTCCCTCTGGTGGACTGGAGGATAAACTGCAGTCTCAGTTGTTACAGTTTTATTTATTAACTGATTTATTTATTACACAAAATAGTGTAGGTTTTTAATGACGGCCATTTAATGGTTATCAGCAAGAATATGGATATTTGGACCACACAATATATGCCCAGTTTTGTCAGTATAGCTACTACTTTTATTTTCAAATTGTCTTTAAAAGCATTTTGATCAGCCTCAGGCTGCAGTATTCAAACAGTTCACAACCAATATCCATTAAGATGGGTAACCATGACCGACAAATAAACAAAGTTTAATCTAATTTATATCTCATCTGATTCACACCCATTCCTTGTTATTTTTCAATGACATTTCAGCTGCTCAACATTGGAAAATGATTAAGGGTAATCGGCTCCATGTCATTATAGCTTTTCTCAAATGGATGGAGCTCTATTGATTTTATTTTATAGATCTAATTCAATCTCAGGGCAACAATTACACAGGAAATAAAGTCTTAACATCTCAGTTCTTCCATTGGAGACTTTACCTCCATGATAACCATCATGAGAGAAGCTGCAAAGCATGATGGGACAGTGTGTGTTTCAATATACAACTGCATTTCACCAAAGATCTGGAGGGAGTCAGGAGAGGCCGATCGGCCTGCGATTGATTTCTCTAATGGCCTGTGAAGCAGTACCGCACCTCTTTTTCTTTTTAGCACATTTGTGACACTAATGTGAGCTGTCAGGCTCTGACGTGAGAATACCTGCTCCCATTGCAATGCTGCAAGAGTAATATCTCCTCGGAATGAATAAATATGTCCTATCAACTCACAACACATGCTTTATTTATAACCTGGTTTTAAAGGAAAGTTGAGGGGTCAGTACATGGTAAGCTACAGAAGATGGCATACTGTTGATTACCACAGAAAATCATTTTGACTAATTGCTTCTAGATTTCTATTTTTAAATGAAGCTAATATCAAAGCACAGTACAGCTGCATGATTCTGAATAAACTGAGAATCATATCTTTATTTAAAATAGAGATCATGATTCTGAATAGACATCAAACTAAAAATAAAAATTTACTAGATGTTCTGATGACAAAATTGGTACTATTTAATAAATAAATAAATAATCATTCAAAAAATCAGTTTGAATGAATGATTCAATGACACATACAGTCGCCACCCACTGGTGCAATGATGTAATTGACAAAATCTTTATTTGAAGACCCGAGTTATTTTTTAAAAAGCTGATTTATTCTATTTTGAACACTACCGTAGACATCAGTGTTTATATCCGAAATATACACTTTTATCTCAATACTTCTGTGATAATTTGAATATTTGTAACTCAGAAATAACGATACTGTGTGGTTGAAAAGACTGTTTCTGAAGCTGTTTCATTCCAATACATTGTAACTGCTCTTTCTGGGCCACCGGCAATGCAGAATTGAATGTTTGCTGTGGTCGTACTTGTCAAATCTAGATCACGATCTTTTTTAAAACACAAAAAAAGGGTAATTTTTAAGTATTATTTACATTTTAATATATATATAAATATATATTTTTAATTAGTTTCTGTGGTGAATATGATTATTTATTGCTTTGCTGTGCACAAAAAATATTTCATCCAGTAAAAATTAATATAGAGTAGGCTACAGGTTGTACTACTTGCTTAAAATAGTGATTCATTTTGTGAGCCAGTACATACTGTATTTTACTTACATTGTACTACAAGTACTGTAACCACGATTTTTGCTTTTAAAAAACTGAGGGGCAAGTTGAAATTATTTTCCGTGGACATTATAGGGGTCTCTAAAAATGTAATATATCATATATTTACAGCATAGCAGCGGCCTTACATCAGTACCTTTTTAGAGGAGATAGGGAAAAGAAGGCAGTCTGTCATGTCACTTTGGGATTTGACTCCATTCATTCTCTTTTATCTCTTGGTGTGTGGCAGCCTGACAATGATATTTTGGGACCCAAGACACATCTCCAGATAATTGGTTCCTGGTCCAGCATCTGTGAGGAGAGAGAACAATTTCACCACGACTTGCCACATGATTGAGCTGAACTTCCAGAGAACAGTGAGTTACTACGGTTGAGAGACCTGCTGTTACCTGAAATAATTAGTAGCGCTTGCTAAGGCAAGCCTCGCTATTGCTCATACTTAGGGCTATGATTTTTCAAAGCCCCTGACCTAAAGTATTATAGTATGGCATGCAAATCAACTGCCGTTGTTTGTGCTATATTATACATGAATGATACTCTTGAAAGTCAGGGTTTTTCACCTGGCAGGCAATAAAGCAGGCAAAAACATCCATAAACATAATCTGAAGTAAGGCCCAAAGCAATATCTAGGCACCAGAATATCATAGATACTTGAAGATGGCTATTTTGCCTTCAACCAGCAAGCAAGCACTTAAACACCCTAGAAATCACCTAACAACATCATAGTAACAATGTAACAACACTTTAGCAACCACAATGCAACACTGCAGAAACCAACTTAGAGCAAGCTAGCAATTCTCTAGCTACCACCTGGCAACACCACCCACAAAAATCCAGAACTAGCAAGACCCTAAACCACATAGTAACACCATAATAGCCGCCAAACAGCACCTTAGAAAACACTGTAAACACACTAACTACAAACACGAAAGTAATTTCCAAGGAACTCCCTAGCAAAGACCACCCAGAACAGACTAGCAACCATCTAGCAACACCCTAACAACCACTTAGAAACACCATTGTAAGTAACTGTCTAGCAACACCATAGAAACCACCTGGAACGCCGCAACGACCACAGTAACGACATAGCAACAACCAGCAACATCATAGAAACCACCCAAACCAAGCTATAGCAACCATCAAACAACACCATAGAAACCTCTCAGAACAAGCTAGAAACCAAATAGCAACACAACAGCAACTGTCAAACAACACCCTAAAAACCACCCAGCAACACCATAATAAACTCCGAGCGAACCCTAGAAACCACTCAGAACACCCTCGTATCCACCTAGCAACAGCATCATAATCATATAGTAACACATTGCCTTGCAACTCCCTAGTATAGAAACCTCTCAGAACTAGCCACCAACCATCTGGCAAAATCCAAACAACAACTTAGCAACACGATAATAACCGCCACGCAACACCCAAGAAACCTCCCAGAACACCCTAGCATCCACCAAGCAACACCATAGAAACTACCCACAACAATCCAGCAACAGCAGTGAACCCCAGAAACCATCTAATAACAGCATAGTAACAACCTGGCAATACCCTAGAAAACATCCAGATTATCCAAGCAAGCCAAACACAGGAAAGGCAGTAACAACTTAGCAACCACATACAACACCCTGGTTACCTCCTAGCAACATCATAGTAATGATAACAATCTAGCAGCACCCTAGAATCCACTCAGAACTCCTTAGCAACCACCTAGCAACACCATAGAAACTACCCACAACAATCCAGCAACAGCATAGAAACTCAGAACACCAAGGTAAACACACAGAAACAAGACAACCAACTACCAAAACCTTAGCAACCACATAGCAACACCCTGGAAACCAGCCATAACATCATGGCAACATGGCAGCAAGTTTTGCATGGACAAGCACAACTTTCCTGTAGAAAGTCTAAAAATCTGCTTTTTATCATGTTTGATAACGCGTTGCTTTTTTGTGTCGATGAAAAAATATAAATGTGACATTTGAAAATGCGTTTAAAGCCAGAAAGGTTGATTTCAAAATCATAGTATCAAAAACTGACAGCATCAATGGACAATGGATCACAAAAGACTCGACATGTTTATTTCTTGAGAACTATGTACAATGGGTCTCTTCGGTGTTCAGGAAAAGGTTTCCATCAAGGAATTGCCATTGCATCTGTCTTATCTGCCCTTTGAGCTGAAAGCCACTGATGACCCCCTAAAGGACTCAAAGAACTTGATTCAAATGTTAAAATTCTTTGTGAGTGAATATGACCCACAGGCAGAAGAGATCGATACAATATACACAGGCACAAATTGGCTTCAGCAGAGAGCAGCAGGTATGAGTGGCGACTCCTGAGAAAGTGATTGATAGACGCTTCAAACATGTCGTCCCAGAGGATTTACTCAGCTTGGTATATTTATGGGTCAAATAAATAGAGAGGCTGATAATCCTCATAATAGAACAAATAGTAGAGGACTATACAAATACAATATCTTTGGCATCCCCTCGTCTCCCCCCTGGCAAATAAAACTCTTTTCAAAGTCTAATAAGGCAAGCCGTATGCTTTTAGCACAAGGAAAACTGCACAGAAAGTTGCAGAGAAAGTCGTGCCTTGATGGGAAGTAAATATGCTCCCGTTGCTTGATATGTTGTGCGGAAATATGCATCCAGGCAACACGAGTTGAGTATGGTTCCAGATAACGATAGATTTCTGTCCCTCCATTGACAGTCTACACAACTACCATGATGATCCTTCCAAAAGATCATAAAGAGATCGTAAAACTAATCCATATGAATTGAGCGGTTTAGTCCAAATTTTCTTGTGTTACGCACGTTTGAGCTTCCTCAAGAACCAATGAGGCTCATTCTCATGTTACGCATCATGTTTGAGCTTCTGCAAGAACCAATGAGGCTCATTCTCGTGTTACGCATCACGTTTGAGCTTCTGCAAGAACCAATGAGGCTCATTCTCGTGTTACACATCACGTTTGAGCTTCTGCAAGAACCAATGAGGCTCATTTTCATGTTACGCATCATGTTTGAGCTTCTGCAAGAACCAATGAGCCTCATTCTCATGTTACGCATCATGTTTGAGCTTCTGCAAGAACCGATGAGGCTCATTCTCGTGTTACACATCATGTTTGAGCTTCTGCAAGAACCAATGAGGTTCATTCTCGTTGTACATACATTTGAGCTTCCTCAAGAACCAATGAGGCTCATTCTCGTGTTACACATCACGTTTGAGCTTCCTCAAGAACCAATGAGGTTCATTCTCGTGTTACACATCACGTTTGAGCTTCCTCAAGAACCAATGAGGTTCATTCTCGTGTTGCGCATCATGTTTGAGCTTCCTCAAGAACCAATGAGGTTCATTCTCATGTTACGCACGTTTGAGCTTCCTCAAGAACCAATGAGGTTCATTCTCGTGTTATGCACGTTTGAGCTTCTACAAGAACCAATGAGGCTCATTCTCGTGTTACGCATCACGTTTGAGCTTCCTCAAGAACCAATGAGGTTCATTCTCGTGTTACGCATGTTTGAGCTTCTGCAAGAACCAATGAGGCTCATTCTCGTGTTACGCATCACGTTTGAGCTTCCTCAAGAACCAATGAGGCTCATTCTCGTGTTACGCACGTTTGAGCTTCTGCAAGAACCAATGAGGCTCATTCTCATGTTACACATCACGTTTGAGCTTCTGCAAGAACCAATGAGGCTCATTCTCATGTTACGCATCACGTTTGAGCTTCCTCAAGAACCAATGAGGTTCATTCTTGTGTTACGCATCACGTTTGAGCTTCTGCAAGAACCAATGAGGCTCATTCTTGTGTTACGCATCACGTTTGAGCTTCTGCAAGAACCAATGAGGTTCATTCTACAGGGAGACTAGCCTACTTGTAGTAGGAAACTTAACTAACCACATTAATCCTGTCTTAAAATATTGAATCAAATTTTATGTTTCCAACATTGCTTAGGTTCTGCGAAATAAACAAATATAATTGTAACAATATAATCACTGCAATTTATATTTAATAGATTGCCAATCCCAAATCTAAAGTCTGCTGTCAAGAAGTGCATATAGAGATGGCTTAGGTGTATCTAACATCACATAATTCAAACTGATGCAGAATTCAGTCACACACCAGACCTCTTAAATATAAGAGACCATCCATTTTTTTGAGGTCCTTCAATATCTGTTATCAGACACTCAGCAAGCTCTATTTGAACTGCTCCCATTTTACTCTGAATGGACTTTCTATCTTTGCTTCTGGAATAGACTGACGGATGGCCAGTGACCTTCAGTGGAGGTCAAAGGAAGTAGCTTTCACATGTTCCTCTTTTCCTCTGAGACTGAAGATTCAGTGATATGCCAAAATGTCATCTTTGATACACAGATACACTTGCACCAAGGTGAGAGGTTCAGATTACAACACAGATGTGTTTTCCGCAGTTACTGTACGACACCTACAATATTTTAAATAGCCTACAAGCTGATAATAAAATTACATTTGGCTACATATATTGCATCAGCGGCTCCACAAAATACATAAAATAATACAGTATATTTTATCTTTGGGTGCATGTTCTATGGGAATACTTCACTTAAAAATGAAAAGAAAAAAATGGAAAGGGAAAAAAATGTTCTCCAAAATGAAGCAAAAAATGTCCCCAAAAGGACAAGCACTATGAATCATACAGAATGTCGTTTTTTGAAAATGTAAAAAGCAGAAAGTTTTCTTTGAGGATTGTCTTTAGGGCTGAGGTTAGGAGGTAAAAATATAAAAATCATTAAGTCTATGGAAAGTCCCCATAAAACATGGAAACTCAACAAGCCTGTGTGTGTGTGTGTGTGTGTAATGAGGATCCATAGTTCTGTGACAAGAGCTCCGGCAACAATAGCACTGAATGAAGATATGCTACACAGAGCGAGAAATTCCCCTTTCAACCCGTTAGTCATGGTAGCTGTTTAATTAACCGTTCCTCCGGCTGATCCCCCTGCTCCCGACTTTATTACTGTATGGATAAATGTATCCACTTAATGGTCAATTAATTCACACTTTCTCCTACAGGTCTGTCATAACACAGTGGATCATACGACCCTGTATGACTTGTTCAGGATGACAGTCACGAATCTCATGCTCTGTTGGTATTATCAAGTAATGCCCAGACACTTCTGCAATTCTACTGGATAAAGGGTAACTAGTTTTGTACTGATAAATAAGAAACTCAAGCACTATTTTTGTAGTATAATCGTGTAAGTAGTGTGTTTAGACTGAAAAAACTTGAAAAACCCAGATGATGCAGTTAATTAACTGCAAAACAAAGTATGGAGTGTTGAACACTTCATCACTCCGCTTGAAGCGACTGTCATGGCGGCCGAGCAAATGCACAATAATTTTTGCGAATACTACATGAACTGTAGTTTTAAGAGTTTTTTTTTTTAGGTGAGAATGTATCTGTTTAGACCTGAAGTATGTGAGTCATATTAAATCATAGCCTATTTAACAATTAGTTTTTTCGGAGCTCCAGGCCATCAGCGACCGTTAGGTGCTCGTGTACCCGCCGAGAACAGCTTCATCTCGGCCAGTGCTTCAGGGATTTCCTGCTATTCCTTATAGTGGTTAAACATGAGTTATGATTTATTTTTGGTACATGAAACAGGCAAAATTAAATTTGATAATTTAATATTAAGGCTGTATTTAACTTACATCCTCTATAGCATAGCATATAAGCTACATTAGACAAAATATCAGTCGAAGATACTTCTCTGCTCTTCATAAAGCATTAGCTTTTATAGACTGTGTTTCTTGAGCAAAGAAAACACTTTACATTTTTTTTCAAACATCAGATATTTGTTTACCTTTGCATTGCAAAAAAGCAAAGATCTCCAAATTGCGTGCGACACTTCATTCACGACAGAGGTGGGGCGGATTTATGAGGTTGGACTGACAGTTTGAGGATCCAATGGAGTTACTAAGTTTTGTCACAAACTCTTTAAAATCCTTTTCATTTGAAAAATATTTGTAAAACCCACACTAAGGTCATTTATAATGGCTATTGTTGTTCATTTAAATATTGTTGTTCAATAAATATTTTATATAAATATTTTGTATTTCGTAAAGGGTCCATTAGGGCGTAATATGGATTGAGTGAAAGTTACATTAATACGCCATTAGATGGCGGCAAACTTTATGAGTGAATGAGACTCATTCAATGAGTCAGGCGCAAGAGACTTTTAAATTGAAAGGAACTTTAGCAAAGGAACTTGTTTTAGCGCTGTATGTTATGGAAAATTCCCTTAGCTGTAAAAAGGACAGATACAAAAATCACTGACATTAAAGTATATTTTAGTTTACCATAAATGCTTGTCAGTACATTTGTACATATACATATACATATACATATAAAGATGTACTTAAGTGGGTCAAAATGCTCATATAATTTCAGTAAATTGCATTTATTATAAATTTAAACTATAATACATTTTAATTTGATTTCAATTAACACGGAATTTATTGCTCAAAAATATCACATTCAATTAGCACTTAAGCATATTCTTTTTGAAGTAGAATATTAACATAAATAATAAGTACTCTTACTATTATTTACATAATTAAGTAGTAAGTATACTATTTTTAAAAGCATGCTAAAGTGTAGCTTCTTTTTCGTAAGAGTTTCCTATATTTGCACTCTTGAGATCTCTTCTGGAACGTTGAGCTTCAACTGAGATTCTTGAGTTCTTTTTCTGGGGAAGGAGATTTTCAGCTTGTTTACACTGTTTAATGCTTGATCACACTTCCATCTTAACATGTCTTGTCTTTAAAGAAGACAAGGGGTTTATAAATGATTCATTAAATATGTTTAGTGCTGTTACTTTTTAACACAGTTAACACATTTATTCAGTTTGACACTATGGCATTCATTTTGAATATTCCATCTGAGAACAGAAAAAATAATTTAACACATGTAAAATTATCTCCACATAGTGTGGAGAAAGTTATTTTTAAATTACTGCAAATCTGCATTCCCTATGCAATTAAAAAAAATGCTAATGCAGATAATATTTTATTTTATTCATTTAAATAGGAACTGAATGTTATCAACATGTTAAAAAAGTGACTGATTATGATTTACACCCCTATTACTACTTTGAGCATCAGTTTTAATAGATCTAACAGGGATTTTCCTAATCAGCGTGACAATGGTTTACAATAAATCATACCAAGCTGCTCAAATATTCCAAAAAAATTGGCAAGCATGTTCATTCAGTGAAAACAGATGGCAACATATGCTAAAAGTGTTAAACGTTGAACGTTGGTGTTTGTTGGGCGTGTGTGAACTAGACTTAAAAATCCATTAGAGGTACATTTTTGTCTGTTTCTTTTTCAGAATCGTGTTATCTATCCCTTAACCGATCTGGTTGCTGGCTTGAATTTTTTCACACTATGAAGGAGGAGGAGTATCAAAGGGGTCACGGCTGGGTTTGAAGCATTTAATTTCTGAGTGCTTGAATGGGAATGGGATAGTTGGTATTTTTAATGTTTACTCTTTACTGGCCAAAAGTTTTTTTTTTTTTTTGGAAAGTAGTCCCTATAAACTCACCAAGGCTGCATTTATTTAATCAAACATCCAGTAAAAACAGTAATATTTTAATAAATTATTACAATTTAAAATAACTGTTTTCTATTGTAATATATTTTAAAATATAATTTATTCCTGTGATCAAAGCTGAATTTCAGCATCATTACTCCAGTCTTCAGTGTCACATGATCCTTCTGAAATCAGTATAATATGATGATTTACTGCTCAAGAAACATATTATTAGCATTGCTGAAAACAGTTGTGCTCCTTCATATTTTTGTGGAAACTGTAACACAGTACCGTTCAAACATTTGGGATAAATACAATTGAAAAAAAAAATAATAACACAGTTAATCACAACAGACAGAAAAGACACAGGACTGTATAAAAAAGCAGGAGTCTCTCAGTGGATCCGTATATTAGCGGATATATTAGGGATCCACTGATAGACGCCTGCTTTCAAACTCTATCTGTCTAAGCGCTCAGTGAAGAGCGTCAAAGATGTCTATTTACAACATGTTTTTTAAAGGTTGATCATTGTAGGCAATCACACACATATCTGTTGAGTGCTTGAACACAATGACCAATCAGAGGTGTTTAAGAATGCTCTCGACAGAGCTCAAAATGCTATGGGGGAAATTATGTTATTGTCACATTTTTAAAATTTCAGTACTGACTAGAACACAATGTATACACTTTTGTTATTTGCATTGTAGTGATTGTAATATTATTTGCTCAATTTCCCAGTAAAGCTGTGCTCACTTTGCTCATACTATCCCCATGGCTCATGCCATTTTAAAACAGAACTTCAGGTTCAAGGTGCACTGAAAACTTTTTTTTTGGTGACTTTATGTTCTTCTAGTCTCTCTCTCTCTCTTTTCACAGGTAATACAGATAGGAAGTCTAGGGGAATAGATTTAGTTCTCCAATAATGAGTCTTCAAAATGCATTCTGCAGCTGAGTGAGGATCTGCGAGAGGCAGTCGAGCTAAAACTCTGAGGTGTCTGTTTGAAGGCTTACAGAGAAGAGCCCGAAGAGATTTGATCTGAGGTGAAGCTGGGTGTTCTTCCTGTTTTGACACCTCACGGCAGAGCAGAGACTGAACAAAGAGCTGGATTTCTGTAGATGGGTGCTCAAAACAGTAAAACACTCCTCAGCCAACTAGCACTCATGCTAGAAACATAAACCTATGGGTGGGTCACAATAAACACTTCTGCTTTTAGGATGCACACATGATGGTTTTTCACACTGTGCTTAGCCCTGATTATCATAGTTCTAAACTTACTTTTAACCCCGGGTTAGCAGCCCTTTTAACCCGGGGTTATGAAACCCTGCTCCAGAACAGGGTCAGCTCTGCTTTTGAGCCAAACGCGTACAGTGTTTTTTTAAATAGAGCAGTGTTATACTATTTCAGTGCCGACGTTCACAGATCAGAGTATTCAAACTTCATGCCAAGGCTATTTTTGCTGCGCCGCTTATGCGAATTAAAGCCAGAGCGCATTGTTCTTGGTCAAAATAAACCTGGGTTAACAAGAATGGTAAAATTTCACAATAAAATCATATAAGTGAACTCTGTGTTTCACATAGTCACCATGTGACTTTCAGCACAGTGAAAAAAATACCCCAAAACTAGTGCTGTCAATTGTTTAACTAGATTAATCACACATTTCTGCTGTGATTAATTGTAATTAAAAGCACATTTTTATAAGTTTTTAATAGTTTTTATAATGTAATAATTTCACAGTTAATTATTACACTATAAAATATAATGTAGATAGTAAATATACAGAAATTGACATTCCTTCTGATGTTCATTCATGTTTATTTGATGCTATAAATGAACTAGTATGAAGAGATAATCTTGAAGGAGCTACAGCGATCTGTCACGACACATTAAAGACACACTATACGCTATTTATTGTTTTAACGTCTTTAAAAAATTACAATATATTACATATGAAACTGTTTCATATGTCTGTCAACACTTTATCAGTGTCCTCTTTGCTCCGCGATGTATTTTTCACTTCGTGAGAACATGATGTGTGGCGTGAGAGTGCATGGCAACAGTAACTAAAGGGGGCGGGTCTTTGCGAAGGGTCAATTGAGAGAAATAAAGTCTCAACTGTGGGATATAAATTCACAGTTGTGACATTACTCCATGCTTAGAAACGTTTTCTACTTTTGTCATGATTTTGTCTCCCTGCGTTTCAATGAAGTAAGTCAAATCACCTTTCCTTCCACATAAACCCTACACACACACTTCGACACCCACCCACAAGGGCCACTGATGTTGTGTTTCTCTCCTCACCATGTGTGTGTGCAGTTGGTGGCATTAATTAATTGAGCGGCAGGAGAGGAGAGTGATTTGTATCTGCTGCGTTTGTCTAATCGCCCCACAGCTCCATCCTGTAATGTCATCTAGTCCCTGCCGCCATCCCTCCCCCTTCACAACCACCACAGACTGAAGAGACATTTGCACTGGTGCGCATACGCTCACTCACTCACTCACTCTCTCTCTCTCTCTCTCTCTCTCTCTCTCTCTCTCTCTCTCTCTCACTCACACGAAAGCCTTTGGCATAAAAACACCCTGCAACATACAGTTCTCACATCACTACACACATATATCTGCAGGGGCAGATGGATAGTTGACATGACATGTCAAGCAGTGACAGCAGTGTCTTGTACTGTGAAGTGCTATCATTGTATATTTTAAGATATACGACAAGAAGACAAGAATTACGGTTTACTGAATTCATACATATATACATATATATATATATATATATATATATATCACTCTATGATATTATTGCATACTGTTAATTTACAAAAATACTGATGTGCAAATAGAATCTGCCAATATAAAATGGCATCTTTACTCTTAATGCAAAGAACTGATACTTTTACATGGTGAAAATAGATTCTATCATCATTTTCACCTAGTGTAAATAGCATATCGCTAAGAAAATGCTGCTATTGTCACTTAGTGTAAATAGAATATATATTGCTACTTAGTGTAAATAGCATCTATTGCAAAGAAAATATGCTATTTTCACTTAATAGCCGCAGCTTAAAAGTAACACATTACAATATTGTGTTACTCCTGAAAAATGTAACTAATAATGCTAGTTACTTTTATGGAAAGGCATGCATTCTTTTTTTTTAATAACAAAAATAAAAAAAGTTCTATTTTTGGCAAATGTAACGATCCTTTCACACCAATAGTGAAATGAATAAGCCTCAGGCTGAAGGAACTGCAATTTCACACCTGTACAGTAGAGGGCGCAACTCAGTACTGATTACGTACGTCGTGTTGCGTAATGTTACCCCAGCACTGTATGCGTGTATATATGACTTTTAATGAAATTATTACATTGAATTAAAAGAAAAAAACTATTAACCGAACTGAAAAACAAGTTTTTTTAAAAACTGTACCAACTAGTGGTGACTAACTACAGTGCCTACAATAACTCTAGCCTGATCTTAAAGCGAAAATGTCTGTTATTTGTCAGCTATCCTGATACACATACCTACAGGTAGTTTTGGGGAAAAAACATGTTGCAATATTCTGCAACAACTCTGCAAGATCTTGTCTAGTAGCTTGTATAGCTGACAATGATTTTTTCATACAGTACACTAAAATTATAAGTGCTCTGTGTTTTCAGTGAAAACAGAAATGTCAGTTATGGCAGATAATCCATAAAAGACTCTGAAATGATATCTCATGTATTTCTAATAGCTATCGGACCACGACAGCACAGATAAAGAGTTAGCTGTTTATTTTTACATGCTACCAATTAGGTAGCATGTACCTATGAATGCTGTTCACAAAAATGCTGTTAAGAGCGTTTGTCCGCTGCTTATCCAATTCAAACCCCTGCTGTTCTGGAATGTGTGAGCGACACCTTTCCTGCTGCGACGCTGGATAAAAATACAGACCTGTGGCTGGGGGCATTTTGTCTCCTGCAGCATGCTGCCAGCTCTGTCCTTGTGTCCATTTGTCAACAGACACATCCAATCGCTCTTTGCCACCTGGGCAAATCATCGCCTTGTCACTTAGGAAATGACAATTTGATTCCTAGTCAAACTCCAGAGCCCATCGTGAGTCTGGATCTGACAGTCTTTCCCTCAAGGCCAATACAAAAAAAAAAAAAAAAGAAATATATAGTAATAATAACCACGCACCGGCCAGTGCTGTGACAGACGGCGGTAAACGATGGAGATATGGAGTGTAAAATGATAGCAATCTGATTTGTGATGGGGTTGCGGTGACAATATAGAGAGATGCTATCACACCTCTTCCTGATAAGAGGCGATCGAGAAGCGTCGCACTTTTTGGCATTCTGTTAAAACATATATTGCATAAGTGGCTGGTGCTCTGAAAGATACACTGATATGCTGACTGAGACTGAAAATATTGCATTCCAAATCGAATTTAAATCTGGAAATAAACATCGGGGGGAATTCAATAAACAGTCACGGCAACCAGTCACTAAATGCGCTAAAATGGTGTGCCTTAGTAAAACGATTATTTTTTGACACTCTCTTTTCTTATTAAGAAGTCTGTGACAATTTACTACAAGTTTTTTTTACAGTATTTAAAGGGTTAGTTCATCCAAAAATGAAACATTGATTACTCATTAATTGATTAATTAATAAACATTCATTAAAAATGATAATTCGGCAAATAACTGCAATTGCAGGTTTAAAACAGAGATGGCGACAAAGAGGGAAAACTTACGGACTGCAGCTTTAATGTTAGTAAGCATTAAGTAATGTTAATTAATGGGACTTTTTTGTTATTAAGAAGGGTACCAAGAAAAAAAAGTAATCAAATTTGTAATCAAAATTACAATAACTTGATTAATGATTTTTTAATCTAGCTGACATCATCATGATGGTGTGGGCAGAGAGAGATTTTTTTTTTTTTGCTTTTATGACAGCATTTCATGATGATCAGTAGACTGCTGTTATTTAATTCAAAATCTGCCTTAAAATTATATATATATATAGCTTTTCACTTTTCACAAGAAAAATTGCTGAACTTTACACAGTTATTGAACCAAACTGAATCAACACTTAACACTGAACTGACTTCAACTGAATAATGACTGTTTACTGTCTTTATAGAGTTGCTTTACAGCAGAATTTAATTCTGTTTGCATCATTAAATCATTATTTTCCTGTTTACCCCTGTAAAGCTGCTTTGGAACGATCTGTATTGTAAAAAGTGACAGACTTTACTTGACTTCTATTCATTTAAAGTAATTCAAGTGATTCAAATATCAGCGAATTACAAGTATGCTAAACATAACATGATCTAGTCAGGTATATCACCTTAAATATGAAAAACAGACAACCTATAGGACAGGTTGAAGCCAAAGAGTTGTTAAGAGCAGGAGAAAAGTGTTGCACACGGGTGCAAATGTAGTGAGATCTCAAAACAAGTTTGATGAATATAGCAGCAGGTGAGACAAACCCATTATCACGTCTCCCACCTCAGATACCTAATGCTGATGTGGATGGGCCAGATCAATGGTAAATTTTTAGTGTAGCTTCTCGACTGGGATTATTTTTAGTCACTGGGGCACTTTAGGGACAAACACTGGGACGAGTTTAATGTGTGACTTTCAACTTTTGTAATTACAAGGCTTGAATAAGTAACGATTTCCTGTGGCTAATGCAAGTCGTGTTAAAAATAAATGTAGAAAATCAAACAGGTACAGATGGTTAGGCCATCTGTGAACACAATTTAAAGTGTTGATGAATTTCAACCGTTGTTGTTTGTAACATCCCGATCTCATAAGTGGAACATCGCAGCAACAATTTTTGAACACAAATAAACCGAAATGTCTTTGACTATCTTCCCTTGTAAAAAGTACACTTAAACACCATTTTAAAAAGATTATGCAAATAATATAGTATAAAAGATTATACTTAAAGGGTTAGTTCACCCAAAAATGAAAATTCTGTCATTAATTACTCACCTTCACCTCGTTCTACACCCGTAAGACCTTCGTTCATGTTCAGAACACAAGTTAAGATATTTTTGATAAAATCCGATGGCTCAGTGAGGCTTCTAGACAGCAAGACAATTAACACTGTGTGCCAAAAAAACAAACAAAATGGGAACTTTTCAACAATATCTAGTGATGGCTGATTTCGAAGCTTTACGAATAATTTGAGGAACAGCAGGAAATCCCTGAAGCACTGGCCGAGATGAAGCTGTTCTCGGTGGGTACACGAGCACCTAACAGTCACTGACGGCCTGGAGCTCCGAAAAAACTAATTGTTAAATAGGCTATGATTTAATGTGACTCACATATTTCAGGTCTAAACAGCTACGTTCTCACCTAAAAAAATCATTCGAATAAGTGCTTCGGAGCGCCAAAGTCACATGATTTCAGCAAACAAGGCTTCGTTACGTCATAAGTCATTCACAATTTCAATAGTTCACGTGATTTTGGCAGTTTGATATGTGAACCGAACCACTGATTCGAAACAAAAGATTCATAAAGCTTCGAAGCAGTGTTTTGAAATCGGACATCGCTAGATATTGTTGAAAAGTCGTTATTTTGTATTTTGGCGCACAAAAAGTATTCTTGCCGCTTTATAATATTAAGGTTGAACCACTGAACTCACATGAACTGTTTTAAATAGGGTTTTAGTAGCTTTCTGGGCATCAGAAAGTGTAAATAACCTTGCTGACAATAGAGCCATCAGATTTCATCAAAAATATTTTAATTTGTGTTCTGAAGATGAACGAAGTTCTTACAGATGTACAACGACATGAAGGTGAGGAATTAATGACAGAATTTTTGGATGAACTTTCCCTTTAAGTGCGAATTGAATGTAATGTTTTGGACACTTAATTGCATGTCAATTGCAAATAAATGAAAATATATTATAGTTTAAATTAAATACTATTGAGTGTTTTTTTAACCATTTTTCAATTTACAAATTTACTACAATATATGAACAATATACAACATACACACCAGGCTAATGTTGTGATTGCTATCAAATGCTGTGAACGGTCTAATATGTTTTCCAAAACATCGCTCGGACGATATTTTAGCCATCGAGCTCGCCAGGATCAACTCGCAGACTATCCAAGCTTACAAGACTCTAAATAGTTTTCTGTGCTCATCTGTGCAGCCAACGACAAAACAGTTAGCATCCTTTGCTCGAAATTTTGCCATGGCGTTAGAACTGGTACACCGTTTTCGATTGCGTTAACAAAATGGCGTCGGCGTGGGTGGAAACATGCAGATTAAGGGGCGGTAATATTATAATAAGATCCCCTTCCTACGTCACTAGGGGAGCTAAATCTGAGTAGATCTTTTTTTTTTCACATGCTTGCAGAGAAAGGCTTGCAAAATCAAAGTTACTGGTTTGTCATTTTTCACATTTTCTGGGTTGGTAGATGCACCAGGGACCCAATTATAGCACTTAAACATGGAAAAAGAATTTTGACTGGCTGTCAATGTTTTTATCATTCGTCAACTGGAAAAAGTCACTCTAAAAGTAATAATGATAATGATTATTAAAACTTTACAGTGTTAGCTATTGTGTGACCAAGCCTTAACTGTATCTAGAAGTTTAGAAATGAACTTCTTTACTAATTACTCACTAACTAAGACCATTTTTTGATGAATTAGTCTGTCACCATAGTTGAGTTAAGTCTTTTAACTTTGGACAAAGGCAATTGATTTGCAGTTAATACTTATCAAACCGGGCTTTCTTGAATCCAATCGAACAAAAACTTTGTTCAGGCTTCTGCATTGTTGAACTTTGAGAGCAGGAGGTTGTACAAACATATAGGAGCACTTTCTTCTAGTTTGTTTGTTGTGCCACCCAATCGAAACAGATGGCTTTCAAGCGACTTTTGTTAATAGGAATATGTACAGCTATATTTGTGAGAGCCCCACTGAATTGATTTTGCCTTTGTGAAGCACTTGCCAGTAATTGAATCAAATTACTGCTCCACATTGAATGTCTTTGAAGACAGCCAGGCACTTTTCGCAATGAATAAATCTTGTCATTAATCATCTAGATGAAAATACATGTAATCTACACTGGGTAGCTTTTCAAGGACATTCAAGTCAGCAGTAATTAAGACAATTTGATGAATGAAATCAAATTTTTAATCAGATGACAACGAGACCCCTTTGAATACATCTCAACAAAAGACTAAAGGTTTGCAGTCGTTCTATACATGACATTAATTAAATGATTTATCTTCCGTGTATGGTATATGATCTTTTTCATGCTAAGTTTCTTGCTAAACCAAAGAGAAGGCAAATGACCATTGCATGCTACGCTAAACTTTCGATTGAATGATTTATAGTCGTAAGATGACTAAAAAAGAGGCTTACAATGACAGAAAAAGAATATGTGATGAATATTACTGAATACTCTTGAGTGGACATGCTGACTGTTGAGTTATATTATGGTAGGGAGTCGGGCTTGTAACCTGAAGGTTGCCGGTTCGATTCCCACGCCGGCAGGAATTGAAGGTGGGGATTGTGAACGAACAAACCCCTGGTTGCTCCCCTTGTAAGTCGCTTTGGATAAAAGCATCTGCCAAATAAATGTAAATGTAAAAAAAAAATAGTACAAGCTACCCAAAAAGTTGCTTAAAATTGAAACCCGTTTTGCCTTTCAAACCACTACAATGAAAGTTAGTAACTAAGCTAAGCTAACATTAATATTTATACAATTCTAAAATAAAACAATAAAAGAAACTTGACAACATTCATTTTTCTTTCAAAGTAATA
The DNA here is from genome assembly GCA_038088235.1 of Zacco platypus. NCBI lineage: Eukaryota > Metazoa > Chordata > Actinopteri > Cypriniformes > Xenocyprididae > Zacco > Zacco platypus. The sequence continues at coordinate 30,912,269 of CM076076.1, forward strand.
ATTAAAAAAACTCGACAACGCTCCCGCCCGGCAGAGAGATATTTCAAGGGAATGTGTTTGCATAGGTCTGCATTTCCTTGCTGTTATTCCGCATGTTTGACATCCAAAAAGAATGTGTGCTTATTGCATTAATGAATTCTTATCATTTGACTTTCATTATATGCAAATAGGGCACTTCCCCTCCCATATTCACCATGAATCACACTTATACAGGTTTCATGGGGCATTTTGTTGACTGGCATGCTGAGTATATGCTCCTTTCTCTCTTCCATGCACACACTTTTTCATATAAACACTATGTAACTGATCATAGCGGTATTCTTTTTTAATGCATTTTGTTTTCTTTGCTGCCCAAGGCAAGGTTGAGCTATTGAAGTGACGAATGAAATTTACAGCTTAGAAAATATATTGGACGGTCAGTGTTTGACTGGTTAGCATGGCACTGTTAGTCTCAAGTGTGTTTTGACAAAATATTTTTTGCAAGCAACATAAATATCTTTAATATTTCAGCTGTTTTACCAGTGCCAGCATTCTAAAAAGCATCATACTTTTTTTCTTGATGACTGCTGTGGTGTTGACACATAAGAGACCATTAAAACATGTTTCATTGTTTAAAACGCCCTTGTCATTATAAACAAAGCATTTATTCAATCAAGCTCTAAAAAAAAGGATAATCAAGATATTTTGGGATTTGTCACAAGGGCAAATACATTTGCACATGCCCGCCTCCAAAAGCGAGACATCGACAAATAGTTTTAGATCATCTCATTAAAAGGCCCCGCCCACTGGCGTTTGCCTACACTGGATGTGAGCGCTGCGTCAAAAGCAAACAGAATCCATTATAATCACCGATGCTGTCTACATTGGATACATTATCCAGATGCGCATTCAGATTGACATTCTCGAGTCTGCCGACAATGGGACAAATGGAAGAGTGACAGAACGTTGGCTTTGACACGTCCAGTTTAAAAGCTTGTTTGCTCATTTCTGTACAGATTTCAGAAGGATCCCAGCTTCAGAAACAAGTGAACCCTTTTACTTAGTTACGTATTTAAAATACAAAATTTGAGTAACTGTATTTCATTTCAGTTACATTTTAAATGGGTGGTAATCAGATTACAGTTACATCTGAAAAGTATTTTAGATTACCAAAGTGATTACTTTGAATTTTAATGTCATTTAAACAGCAATCGGTGATATTCTGACTCTGACAGTCTGAAAAAGCGGAGTTAAGTTTCATCAACATTTTAATACTTTTAAGAGGGATCATAAAAATGTTATTTTTATTTAGTACTGTCCTGAACAAGACAAAATGACTGAATTTATAAAAAAAAATTTGCACAACTGTCAACTTAACTGTCCTGTCATGACCTGATGATCCACGACTGTTTTCATGTTTTGTGATAGTCGTTTGTGAGTCATTTTATAATTCACTCATCATTGCAACTTTTTCTCTCAATTAGTTTTTTTCCCTCACAATTGTGAGTTTGCAGTTCACAATTCTGACTTCTTTTTCTCAGAATTGTGAGATTTAAACTCAAAATTGTAAGTTATAAAGTCAGAATTGGGAGATATAAACTTGCAATACTAACTTTTTTTCTTGAAATTGTGAATTTAGTATGAGTTTATATCTCAAAATTCTGACTTTTCTCAATATTTTGAGTTTATATCTCGTCATTTTGAGTTCTCAATATTGTGAGATTATCATAATTTTGACTTTTCTCAATATTGTCAGTTTATATCTCATAATTTTGACTTTTCTCAATATTGCGAGTTTATATCTCATATTTTTGACTTTTCTCAATATTGCAAGTTTATATCTCATAATTCTGACTTCTCATTATTGTGAGTTTTTATCTCATAATTCTGACTTTATAACTCACAATTGCAACTTTATATCACACAATTCTGAGGGAAAAAGTCAGAATTGTGAGATAAAAACTTGCAATTACCTTTTTTTGTGTTTGTTCTTATTAGTATTCCAAAGTATTCTAAAGTATTTGGATTAAGTTACTAAACTTGAGTAATGTAACGAAATACGTTACAAATTAATTTTTAAAGCATGTATTTTGTAATCTGTAGTGAAAAACATTTTAACAGTAACCTACCCAGCCCTGATTATGTTTGTTCGGGGCATTTGACCGCAGATTGTTTTGTAAATGAGGAACAGGGTTCACAAAGAAACTATAATGAAAGAACAAAGAAACTGTATATGAATAATGTTTTCAAAACCGTTCCTCATATGGAATAATGAGCAGGCGTTGATATTGTTTCCTATGCAATGGCATTTCCTATTTTTCTTGCACGTTGAATATACACATAAATCCCACATATTAATCACAGTCAAGTAATTACTAATAAGTATTAACAAAACATATTTATAATAACTGTAGTAAGTAATACCAAAACACACTTTCTTACACCTTGAATACACAAGTGTACATATTTATTAATATCATTTTCAAAAACATTTTTAACCTTTTTAAGGTTTTACAAAAACATGAATTTACCATGCCTTATCATAAAGGGCTCAAAATATTTCTAATCTCTTCAAAGGTAAATACTGAAAGTGTCTTACTGTATATTATTTATACTAGTACTGTATTTATTCATATTTTTTATATTTTCAGTTTCAGTCATTTTATTTGCTTTGTTTAATTTTAATAAATAAAGCTAAAATGGAAATAAAAATGAATTAAAGGTAAATAGACAGATTTAGTCATTTTAGCACTTCAATTTAAACTTAGCTGCCAACATTTCGAATTTTTGTTTACGATCTTTAAGTTTTTCATCTTGCATTTATATTCTATTTTATTTCAGATTTATTGCAATCACCGAAAACTAAGTAAGTTTTAGTTAACAATAACAACACTGAGGTGTATTCTAGTCATTGTATGTATGTATGGATGTACATTTGAATAAAAACTGAGTGTCATGTTATTGACCCATTGCCCTTCTTGCCCTGAGGCTCCAAGCTCTCAAGGAAATCAAACCACATATCTCACCCTGTGATTTGTAGCTTTCTCTTGTAAGTGCCAAGTAATTAACCTAAATGTTATGTGTGTGCCAGCACAAAACGCCCACAAATCCCACTTGACCCTCGCAGGCCTTACGTTAGTGCCAGTAATAAGAGCAAAGGGACAGAAGGCTGTCAGGGGCTAAAGGTGATCATTGAACATGTCCTCCAAAATTAAATTTATGGAAATCCAACATAGGCCAACATCAAAGCACTCAGCGGAGCTGTTTATTCATCAGCTAAATTGGCTGTTATGCGAATGAGTGATGGTGCATGTGCCCAGAATTGACAGTAGATTTTTCATTGGCTAGATTGATATGTTCAGTCCCTCCTCGTTTGATTAAGTTTCTGATTTTTTATTTATTTATTTTTGATAAGCAAACTTCCCACTCTTTCCCAGCTCATTTGGAATTGGCCTCAGGTTGTCTTGCCTAGCAAAAAATGTGGATTTTGCTGACCTTAATCAAGACGTACATTGCAAATTGCACAACATCAATTAAAGTGTCTTAATCCTGCCGAGGATGTGCTGAGTGCAAAGTGATTAGTCAGAAGATAGTTTCCAAAGGAGAGTAAAATGTGAAACAATAGGCCTACTGACTAAAATGCTTAGCCACAGGATGTGAATATTGCCCTATATGTCATGTCTGAATCAATAATCTTGTGAAAGAGAATTACAGTTTAGTGTACTTCTAAAGGTCACTTATTACGGGAATAATATACTTTAAAAGAATATAATTGTGTGTTTTCCAGAGACTTAATTGCATGTTAACTGAATATATTCATGTTGGGGAAAGTTACTTTTAAAAGTAATGCATTACATTATTCCCTAAAAAAGTAACTAATTGCATTACTTAGTTACTTTTTATGGGAAGTAATGCTTTACGCTTTTGCATTCCTTTTTCTCTCTTAGGCTGGGCTTGCTGGTTTGTTTTTTAATAAGAAAAGAATTTTATTTTTGGCAAATGTAAAGGAACTTTTCAGCCTGATCTCATTGTTATGTGTAGGTATTAATATGTAACTTTCAAAGACACAATACATTTAGAAAATGTACGTTTAGAAAGGTTCTGAAATACGTAATACGCAAGTACTTTTACATTTTAGTGCAATACGTCAATGTTATATGTTTTTGTGTGCATGAAAAAGTAAGTAAATGTACGCATGGTAGAGCCACACTTTATGTAAAAATACACACGTATTCTCATGAGATCACTTGAAATGAATACGCCTCAGGCTGAAGGAAATGCAAATTCACTACTGTACAGTAGAGGGCGCAACTCACACAAACCTTTCAGCTTTACTGCCATTCTGGACTGCAGAGGAACAGGTAACACATCACTCCGCGTGATTTTGTTTCCCCAAAACAGTTCAGCGGAAATCCCGAGTTGGAGCCAATTCTAAACATTTCATTGGTCATGTCAATCACAGTAACGATCGCCTACACCCAACCCTGATCCCTAAACGTACCCGTCACTGCAGCCTCAGCCAATGAAACTGGTTGCCGGGCGGGGATTTCCGCTGAATCGTTTTGGGAAAAAAATCACCCCATCACTCCCAATATTGGCAAAGTTGGAATTTAGTACATTTAAAATATAGTAACAGTTTAAGTACTTTACATGTGTTTAGTATGTTAGTCAACAAATCAAAATCAGTCCACTTCTTAACTCTTTCCACGCCAGCATTGTTTTAAAAAAAAAAGTTGCCAGCCATTTTCACAAAAAATGTTAAGCTCCCCACAATATTTTGTTGAAGGAATATCTGAACAGGCAATAAACCAAAAGAAAGAACTTTACTCAGCTTTAATTAATTATAATAATAATAACAATAGATAAAAAAACATTTTATTTTAGCTTCATGCATTCATTTGTTTTTTTTTGAATCAACACATGAATGTGGGTAAGTTTCATGTGCTCCAATGCTTATATCACTTATTTTTGCTGCTTCTTCGCCTATGTTTGATCCGGAGATTCTGTACTCTTTTAAAAGAATTGCGCCCCCTACCGTATAACAATAAAAATAGGAATTGCCGGAAAATTCAATCAATGGCGGGGAAGCGTTGCGTCATAAATGATGGAAAATTCCTTAAATGGCGGGAAAGAGTTAAAAGCATGACAAAAGATCATTTAAAATGTACTTTAAAAATTTAGCATGCAAATTTTTTTGCAATGTATGCAAATGTACAGAATGTTGTTAATAGAGAATCCAAAAAGTAATTTTAAAAAATTAAGTAATTCAAATAATTGCACATAAATTACATTTTTTTACCCCACCCCCCATCCCCAGAAGCCTACATAAATACAAAGAAGCTTAACCTTGCTTAATGTACTGAGACTGTGGCTTCTTGTAAATTATTTATAATGAATAGCCTGCTCTGTACAAACAAACTGATGAACCCACACAAATTTCTAAAGTTTACATTAAGCTTTATCTATAGAAAATAGGGAAGAAAAGGCTTAACACGGCTTAAATGTACTGAGACAGTGACCTTGGAAGACCAAATTTATTCATCACCTTATTGATAATAAATTCTGCCTACAGACAGGCAGACGAGCCTGAATCTAAATGCAAACTCTTTTACATTAAAATGTTGCATTATGGGAGACGAAATGCTTAAGGAAACAATAAGGTCCTTAGACAGTCACATTAGAAAACCTAACAAAGCATTTCTGTCTTTAGTGTTGGTCTATCGACAGGTTATTTCTTATTAGAGCACCTGTCACAGAGGGATGAAGCTACACTGGCTATTTCTGGCACATAAAATGAAAGCATGAGGGCTTCTGTTCAAAGGAAGTGTGTGAGGTCTTGTAAAAATAGGCTAATTAAAGCTTTTAGGCTAAACAAACAGAGCAATGACAGCACATGAATTGGTAGACATTACTGCATTTACACTGATCTATTTGAAGACTCTTCATTACCCAAATGAACATAATTAGCAAGCCATCAAAGAGAAAATAACAGGCTCATGCCTGAGAGAAAAAGGTCAGGCCATTACCTGGCATTATTTTAGCATCTTAGATATACAGTGTTCCCTCTTGCATTCTCAAGTAGTATTCCAGTTTAAACTATGCCCAGTAGCACCAAAAGCAAGTTGTTAATGGCTAAAAATCCTATACAGAGTGTATTTAAAGTTGGTGTAAAGCAGTGGTTCTCAACCTTTTTTCCCCCAGTGGGCCGTACTATGGTCCAAGTGCAAGTCTCATTTAATTTGCATATGACGTCACCAATAAAAACCAATCAGATGTAATGTTATGGTATTAGCAGATAATATCATTATTATATCTAGATGTTGCTCACACAGAAGAGGTGGTGTTTTCTGGTGGCACATACGGTATTTTATTTCTGTTACACAGCAAAATCAACAAACACTATAAGAAATTCGTTTTCATTTCACAGTGTGTTGAAATGGCTGGCAGTGTGACTTCTTCATATCTCCTGTTAAACTCACGTTACACAACATTGAGCGCATTGTTACAATCTGATGATATCAAGCCCTCGCGAGCTGCCAGTGCAGTTATTTTTTTATCGATTTAAAATAAAAGTACATCAAACAAACACATCGAATTCTCATATCTTTTGTAGGTTTTGTATATACTTTACTACAGAGCAAACAAAGGCTGCCCGTCTCGCTCATTGACAGGAAACTGATTCCTCCGTTCTTCTTGCCTTCGCTGCTGCGACTCTTCTTGTTTGCAGTGTGCTCCTTCATTGGTGTGTTCCTTGTTTTTTTTTTTCTCCTCTAACAACAAACTTGTCCATTTTGACCCCTAAATTTACAAAAATAATGGCTACTATTGGAATTCTGCCAAAGCGCGCGCTTGTAAGTGTTTGTTAACGGAGTACTCGGTATATAGTAGGTCTGCGCATAATTTATGATCACCGAAATGATTTTATATGACAAAAACATTGTAGTTCAAACTTATTTTCATTTAATACATTTTAATTTAATTTAAAAACAAAAATAAATTGTAAAACTGGAAGTTATTATTTTTTTTAAATGTGGTCGGCATATTGTGGGGCGCATTTGCACCATAATATAACAACATATTTATGAGAATGAAAAAAGGGGAAAAAGATTGCCACCAATTGAGCAAAGTAGGTAAACTTGGGATTTAATTTAAGCCCTGAGTTTCCGAGTAGGGGCTTGAAAACATGTAGTATGCAATGTGATAATGACCGATTTTTGTAGGCCAACCCGGAAGTTAGCATCACCCGATTGGATTTTGGATTATTGCAGAAAATAAGCTCTGTGACCAACAAACGTTTGTTTTTGTTTTTTTGTTTTTTTGTTTATATATATATATATATATATATATATATATATATAAAATGTATATAATGAGAATCTTCACAAACCAGCACCACTTTCTTGAATTGTGAAGCCTAAATACAATTGTCAGAAGTAAAATGCTAAAATTACTATATTAACAGACTACACAACGATCGCATGACTTCAACTTCACCATCATAAATCTTCCGACAACTTTTTATTAAAAAACATATTCCCTGAAAATCTGAGGTGGAATAATTTGCAAGCTAATTATAAATAATTAGCTAATTACAATAAAATTAGCTAAGTTGCATGAAAAAAAAATGCAATTGTATTGTACATATATGACAGAATATATTACAATTTAGTTTACAGCACCTTTATTAATTGAATAAATACAACAACAACAACAAAACACAAACACACGATGCATAATACCTTACTGTATTGTTTTTGTTGTTGTTTTGTTTTGTATTAAAGGTATATCGCCATCTTGCTCTGACCAACTTGTAAATACGAACTTCCTAGGAGGACTTTCGAAAAAAGTTGAAAATTTCAAAAAATTGACCCCTTAAGTCCAACGTTGATTGCCGAAAAAAATATCAGGGGAAGCATTTTAGAAACCTGATTGGAAATAATCTTTTTTTTTTTTTTTTCCAATATTGTATGGAGCAGAAATGACACACACAACATTTAAAATTATACACAGGATCCAATATTAACCCAGTAAAAGCTCATTATAATCTTTTCTGAATAATAATGGAACACTAAAAGAGAAACAATCAGCAGTTTATTCGTCCCTGAGACACCTCTAAAAAGTTTTGAATTGTTAAACCTCTGAGAAGAATTGTGGTATATTTTGCATTGCCTGCAAACTTTGATTATTACCACAAGTCAATCATTGGTAATAGTTTCAAGGCAAGTTTGAAAGTTAGTTTTTCATTTCTGCTTGGTGAACATTGCCGTTTTTTGTAATTGCCACTTTTCTTGCATCTCAATCAGATGTACAGAAAAATTTTGAGATCTGACACAGATTGTTTTGAATTCGCAGTTTCTATCACAAGAGAAGCCAAGTGCTAATTGGTCACCGTCACATCCGAGCGCTTCATGATATGATATGACAGACATCTCTTGCAGATTCACTGAAAAAACCTTTTATTTTTCATTTCAAACCTGACATCTTTGAGATGAAACACATTACCATTTCAGTTAGTGACACCATATGCATAATTTACTGGATGCTTCTTATAGTGCATCCAAATGGATTTAGATGGAGCGAAGGAGCTGATGGGTACGCGATTTATTGCGGCTGCACACCAATTTGCATTGTATACATCCTAAATAGAATGATTGCTAGATTAAAATTGCATCCCAAATCACATTGAACATATAACTATCACTTTTCACAATGCTGTAAAATGTATTATATTACAGAAGAAAAATTGGTTACTAAAAATTGAAAGCCATTCACAAGAAGCAACCATGTAATTATTTTTGCAAATAACACATGAATCACAAAAAAAGGGTACTAAATTATATTAAATATCTTGGCGGTTTCCAATTTTGTGAGAGCTCTTTGAAGTAAGAAAGGCTGTGGCTTTGACGTCAGCGCTTCAATTGCCATTGAGTAAAAATGTTGTAGGGAAAAAAAAAATTCCCCTTAAGGCTGATGCTTTTCAGAAAACGTCAAAGCTCTTGTGATGGTTCCAGTCCTTTTGTCACTCAGATTTAGACTAAGCCTCTCGTTCTCCAGAACTCCCCCCATCCTAATGAGGCAGGGCCAGCATTCGGGGAGAGAGCAACTTTTCCCTATGGATGTTCCAACAAACTTCCCTTCTAATCATCTACACTCTGGTTTTGAATACAAAAAGAGATTCTGAGAGCCTGTTGGCTAACTAAGAACTTGACAGTGCTTATGATCAGCCTGGAATCGTGACATGGGGCATAAATCTCCCAAATCTCCTTGAGAGACAAAATGCACAGTGGTATCAAATGCAGACAAAAAGGACAGATTGGCCATTTCCATTCCAAAACCACATCTATTCCCCATACTATCGCTTATTAAAACTTATTAATCGAATCCAGAATTCATTAAACGGAAAACAAAAGAAATGCAAGTGAATAGACATTAGAGTAAGTCTCTATTGACTCTTTCAGGTTTGATGGATTTGGATCACATTCAGGACAGCAGAGAATGACTGGAAAGTCTAAATTACGTTAGAAAGTCTAACTTAAGTGACCACCTCTGTGGATCATGTACCGCGGGATTGGTAGAAACGTCAGCTTCCAAGAAATTTTGGAATACTAGTTTAATTCGAGCTGCAGGAATACATAATTCCATATCATTAATCACAAATCTATCAATAGAGGATGGAAAGGTTTTTTTTTTTTTTTTTTTTTTCTTATTTTTTTAGGTTTAATGCTATAGAGTAGTGTTCCCTTTTTATGCCAAGAAACACCTATGAATAAATTAACTTTAATAAAAGTTGTACACAATCTACTACATTTTTTACTTTCTCATGTCTGACTGATAGTTTATACTTTTTTAGCAAGTAAAATGCCTTTTAGTGTAACTGTAAAATGTTTAGGTTTACTTGATTATCCATGCATATATTTGTTTAGAAAAATTAAAAGTGAGTATTAATGATACATCAAGCTTTTAAACAACATTCATTTGTTCATGTCTCAGTCATCATTGTATTGCATTGCATGTTTTACCCCCCACAATAAAAAACCTACAGAGCTTTGATCATAAAACTACGGATTTAAATACAATCTTACTAAGACATATTATTGGGAGATACAAAATGAGAAATGATTTTCATATGCATTTCATGCAAGTAGTCTGCTGTACTATTCTAAAGACAGGATATCACTCATTTGCATTACAACCTAATGCCTGGGATTCTGCCGAACTTCCCTGTTGCCCTGAATGCAAAGAAGAGCGAGCACTGGTCCACAGGCCTCCTGCGTGCAGGTTCAAAGCGAAGACTGCCAGTGGTAATCTCCACCTGTTGCTTCGCCCATACCCCATCTGCCCAAGGCTTGAAAATTGAAGAAGCAGGAATGTGAGGAATATCTGTACAATACCTGCACAAGAAAGAGATTTTGGTGGAGAAGCTGTTGCGATGGAGCAACCCCACCCTCTCGGCTGCTGAAGTTGAAGTCCAGTGGCACGACTAGCATTACAACTGGCAACTTCTTTGGCTGGAGGATGACCACTCTGGCCTGAAGCATTGAAGTAGTTTCATTGGCCTGTTCTGCCTGTGTAGATTTTACATGAGAATGTGTAACGGAGGCCAGCTAGTAAGAGTTGTGTAAGTAAACCACACTCCCCTTGAGTGTGCTCGAGCTTGCGGTCTTTAGTGTCCTTGTTAGCGTACCTGCCTCCCATGCTGGAACTACAGGTTTGAATCCTGCATGGATCGGTGCAAGTAGAACCAGAGGGGTTACATTGGTGCCGTGACCCGGATGGTAGTGAGGTTTAGGGGGGTGAGTGTAATGGCGGTCAGCTATTAAGAGTTGTGATAGTAAACCTCACTCCCCTGACCTCAAGAGGTGCACTAGCGACTGACGCTAGAGGCTGAGGTCTTTAGCTTCCTTGTTAACACGCCGGTCCCCCATGCTGGAAATACATGAATTCCGCTTGGAGCGGTGCAAGTAGAATCGGAGCGGTTATATATGTCCACGTAGTACTGGCTTAGTATGTTTACTAGTAGCAGGAAAATTCTGGACCTGATCATTTTTTCCCTAAAGGCTCAATAAATGGTTCCATTAAAAAACTGGCTTTTATTTCATATGTCAGGCTTTATGTGCAAAAAACTTAACATAATGCAATGTCTTGGGCATTTTTCATTAATGTTTTTTTTATTTTACTATTGCTGATCTTCAGATATAAGAGGATTGTAATATAAAAACATTATAAATGTATATAAGATTATTAATATTTTAATTGGCTTTTATTTTTAATAGTTTTCATTTTAGGTTTCATTTAGTATTCAATTAGTGTTGTGTGCTTTTGTCATTCTGATTAGTTCTTTTTTACTTTAAATATTTCTATTTATACTTCTAAAATAAATACTGATACTTTATTATTTTTTGGTCATTTTAGCTCTTCAAATTAAACATATTTGTTTCAGTTAGTTTCTAGGGCAACAAGTTTAAGATTTACATTAAATTTTATTCCAGCTTTATTTAATTACTGAAAATGATTGTTAATAGTTTTATTTGACGATAACAACACTGGCTGTGAAATCAAACCAGCATCAAACCATAGTTCTGCATAGCTTTCTGAAGGATCTCAATGTTAGGATAGAGTGGCCGAAGTTTATTTGTGATGAATGTCACTGGATTGTTGTTAGTGTGGAATTATATCTTTGTTCTGCATATAAAAATATATCGGACCTGAAAGCAAATCCCTTAATTTGTTAATGACTTATGGCTTATGCAGCTGCATATGCTACCTAGGCTAAAATAAACAGCTGGATATGGATTTATAAACCCTTCATGTCAAAATGGATTATTTTCACTGTTGTCAGTGAAATGGATAAACACAATACAAATTTGTTGTTCCTGAGATTATTTTAATTGTTTTCTCATCATTCATTCTCATGTCAAATCTGTTTTCTTTTTCTTTTTTCTTCAGTTGTGCATCTGTACTATTTGTGGACAAACTGTGTGAGGCTGTTATTGTCTTTGTGGTTGTGGAGCTGGTTCATTTTCTTCTGATTCAGGTTCAAACATATTGGGTTGTAATCAAGTATTTGTTATTATTAATCTGTATTAAAGCACTTCTACATGAGACATTAAAAACTTATTTTCTATGCTAAATAAAATGGCTAAAAATGAGTCATAACAGCATTTGCATTTATATTTAATTCATTTGATTATTTTAAATGAATGTCACCTGCTGTTGACTCAAAAAATAAAGGTACACCATAATAGAGATGCATTATTGGTCATCCAAAAAGTCTGTAAGAACTTAGAGTTAGATTCGAAATAAGAAAAAACTTGCATAAGTACATTTTTGATTATTAATGCATTATTATTTACTCGATTTACAGTGTATCCTGCTGTGCCTTCATATATTCCAGCCTGCTGTGTCTCTCCATTCATCTCAGCATGTCAGGATTCACGACTGGAACATTATGGAGGTCATACTTTTACTGCAGTGTAGATAAGCTTTATCACGGCACTGCACATTATTGGACTATAGTTTTTTTTTTTTTTTAACCTTCTCCAATTACAGCAGCTGTCCCATTATTTTATCAATAACAGATACCTCCATTTTGTAAAGCTGATATGCCAAAACAACAATATGGTGGCAAACCTCCGTGTCCTGATATTAGGCCTACAGCATCGAGATTACTGCCACCCAAACAGACTATTTAATCACTCCAGCTTGCTATTGACATAAAGGGCTGATACCAGAAACGTGCTCTGTTTGGTAAGATAATGCCGCCTTCATAAAAGATGCAAAGAACAAAGTCGTTCCATCAGAAGGGTTAGCCGATTAGCATAAAAAAATGTGTTTACTCAGTTAAAGAACACTTAAAAGCCCAGTTATCTTTCAAACTGAGGCTTAAATATGTTTGAATGTCCTTTTGTGGCTGTCAGAGGCTCAAAGTCACAAAGATTTACAAGAAAGTGTCCTTCAAATTGAATGACCTATGTTTTGTGGACATTATTTAGCATTTAGCATGTACTTAATTAAGTCAGCTTGGGCTTTGTTTAACTCCACTTTTAGGAATACACTCGCAAACTTCCCTATGAGCTCTTCTCCTCGGGGAATCCTTGCCGCCATTTTGAAGTGCATTCAAGTTATCAAGGAACGTTTATTTGGACAATCCCTTGACCCCCCGATTTTGACAGAGTCTACTCAATGTATAAACTTCAGGCAGATCCATAGACCACAATGCAACACGATTGTGACATCACAGCACACTGCGCTGAATTTACTCCCACCCCACACAACTCCAGTGTGACCCATCGCAAGGGTTCCACCAGTAGTAGTCTGAGTAAATGAGACGGAGGGAAGTTAGCAAGACAAGGGCATAAAAAATGGACTTAAAGGGTCAGTTCACCCAAAAATGAAAATTCTGTCATTAATTACTCTCCTTCATGTCGTTCTACACCCGTAAGACCTTCGTTCATCTTCAGAACACAAATTAAGATAATTTTGATGAAATCCGATGGCTCAGTGAGGCCTGGATCGCCAGCAAGATAATGAACACTTTCAGATGCCCAAAAAGATACTGAAACATATTTAAAACAGTTCATGTGAGTAAAACCTTAATATTATGAAGCGCTGAGAATACTTGAGCCAAAAAACCCCAAAGTAATGACTTTTCAACAATATCTAGTGATGGCCGATTTCAAAACTCTTTTGTTTCGAATCAGAATTCAGAGCGCGTATAAAACCGCCAAAGTTACGTGAACTATTGAAATTGCGAAACACTTGTGACGTAACAAAGCCTCGTTTGCTGAAATCACATGACTTGCGCTCTGAACCACTGATTTGAAAACGAAAGATTTGTAAACCATGGGATTTCATCAAAAATATCTTAATTTGTGTTCTGAAGATGAACGAAGGTCTTACGGGTGAAGAACGTCATGAAGGTGAGGAATTAATGACAGAATTTTCATTTTTGGGTGAACTAACCCTTTAAACACAGCCGATAATGGCTATTTGTTTCAAAATTAACTGTTCAAGCTTGCCGCACAAGTCCTGAAAAGTGAAGTCAAAGCGTCTCGATTGCCCCCAGGTGGTTGGTCCCAGGTCCTAAATTCTGTCCTATCCATGTAATCTAAACAAACTAAACAATCAAATTACACTTCAAATATTTTTTTTGTCCAAAGATGGTTTCTATCATTGTATGTAGTTTTTAATCACGCTGATGTGAGTTCAAGTGTTCGCTTTTTTTAAAAAATAAGTTTGGTTTTAGTAAGTTTTTAATTGCTGATGCTATAAAAGCGGGGGTGTGATGTCATGATTGACAGCTTCATTGAGCGAAGTAGTCACTGAGGCACCAACTTCATTCGGGATTTTGAGAGGAGATTGGAGCTTTAATTTCCACATTTCCAAAACTGTTTATTCCACACCGATATAATAAGTTATTGGACGATTCTGCGGGAATGTCTGCGGGGTCATTATAGCTCTACTTCATGCTCACTACTGTGCAGAATCGAGTCCCGACTTCACTACTGCGCTGACTCAGGTCCCAAATTAGCACAAGATGTCAGCACCATATTGGGACATTGGCTTTTCTTCAATGGAAGAGAGTGAAAGTGTCGTCCATATTTTTTTAAATTGTTTTTACAGTTTTACAGTTCAGTTCAGTTGTTCGTTGTAACTTTCTAGACTTAGGAACCAAACATCAAACGCTTTCGTTTGAAAGTTCCCTTAAAATAACACATCCACTCTTAAAATTAAGGTTGGGTTTGCGACTATAATGATTCTGGCAGACAAAAAAGCCATCGAATGTGACTTCCATTAAATAATTTATGTCTGAGACTGTTTTGTAGTCTATATATAAATATAAACTAGTCCAGCTAGCAGTGGAGATTCACCATTCAACATCTAGCAGATGTGGCATAATGAAGCCATTTCTGTTACTGTGCTTAACTCTCCAGTTCAGAATAGAAGGGCAGAAAATAGGCTTGTCAGGGTGAGTGACGCTTCCCATTTCTGTGTATAATTCAAGGCAAGCTGCCATCAGACACATGCCCAGTCCACATCACTCAGAAAGCAAAGAAGACAAAGTGCAAAATCAAAAATGTCGAGAACAAAGTACAAAATATTTTCAGATGGCATAGTGTTTCCCATTTTCAGATGAATTATACATCCCAAGCAGGTCGCTGTGATTTGGACAAATACGGCATGTTCCTGGATCGACATATTTTGTTCATCGTGGAACAACATTCCTGTCTGAAAACAGTCCTAACTCTATCCCTGCCCATAACGCATCCCTAATAACAGAGGGAAATTTTGTTGTAAGCCTAAACTTGACATTAACTGTAAAATTAACTCTCAAATCTGATTGATTGATTGTAATTTTGTTCCAGGATCAACAAGTACATCGATCCAGGAACATGTTCTACGTATTGAAGTTATCTTTACCATCTAAAGTAGGTCCAAAATAATGGGAATAAAAATGTGTGTGATTTGGTGAGTAAATAAAAGTGGCTAGATATAAGTTAATATTAATAATAATATTCAAGAATAGTTTTCATGTCCTTGTCATTGTCTCCATTAACTCAGTCACTAGTTATATCCCACTATTTTCTGTCAAAGCTGTTTTGGAATGATATTATAAAAATTGTTATACAAATCAATTTGAATATAATTGAAAATGTACTTATATTCTGTATTAGATTCTAAAAAAAGGTTTAATAATTTATGTTGGCTTTAGAAACATATCTTTTTAATATCATGTTCATTTTTTTTACATACAGTATAATTAAATGTATAGAGTGTTAATGAAATAATACAAATACTGGTCTTTATTGCTGGTAAATTCAACAGTCTTGGCAGGAAAAGGTTATTTTTAAAAAATGTTATCAGAAGATCTTTCCCTATACAAATGAAGGCCAAATAACTGTAACATAATATCACATCAACAGCAGAGTCCACAATGAAAAAAGCTCATTTGATCTATTAAAATGGAGATGATTAGATGGAAGGAGCTATTGTTGTCTATGGGCTATTTCTATGAGTGGTTTTTAATAATATAATTTTTGACAAAAGTCTTTCCCAGAAGTACAGCACATGAGATTTCTCAGAGGCTGCATCTTTACTGGCACTGCAGGATATCAGCAGCGCAACAGTGCCATCTCTGGTGATCAGCTACAAAGGGTTAGCAAATGGCTTTTGCTTCCCCATTAAAAAACTGGAACTTGCTGTGCTCCTGTGTCTTAAAAAACATGATTTGTCTGGTTAGCACGATCCGGTTAACCTCAGCCGGTGGATGGCAGAACTACATCTGGGGACAAAAACATCTTCCTTTGGACTGCCATTCACATTACTATAAATCAATCAAAACTAAATTATAAATGATTGATTAAAGCACATGTTTTGTAATCATTTTTTAATTGAAATAAAATTGAGTGGGATAGATTAGATAGCAAGTGAACATTTTGTCCTCAAAGCTGATGTGTTAGAAGCAGGAAAAATGGGCAAGCGTAAGGATTTGAGTGAGTTTGACAAGGGACAAATTGTGATGGCTAGACGACCGGGTCAGAGAATCTCCAAAACTGCAGCTCTTGTTGGGGTGATTCCAGTCTGCAGTGGTCAATATCTATCAAAAGCGGTCCAAGGAAGGAACAGCGGTGAACCGGCGACAGGGTCGTGGGCAGCCGAGGCTCATTGGTGACCGTGGGAAGCGAAGGCTGGTCCGTGTGGTCTGATCCAACAGACGAGCTTCTGTAGCTCAAATTTCTTAAGAAGTTAACACTGGTTCTGATAGAGAGGTGTCAGAATACACAGGGCATCACAGTTTGATGCGTATTGGGCTGCATCACTGCAGACCAGTCAGGGTGCCCATGCTGACCCCTGTCCAACACCGAAACCACCAACAGTGGGAACATGAGCATCAGAACTGGACCACGGAGCAATGGAAGAAGGTGGCCTGGTCTGATGAATCATGTTTTCTTGGACATCACGTGGATGGCCGGGTGCGTGTGCGTCAATTACCTGGGGAACACATGGCACCAGGATGCACTATGGGAAGAAGGCATGCCGGCGGAGGCAGTGTGATGCTTTGGGCAATGTTCTGCTGGGAAACCTTGGTTCCTGCCATCCATGTGGATGTTACTTTGACACGTACCACCTACTTAAGCATTGATGCAGAACATGAACAACCTTTCATGGGAATGGTATTCCCTGGTGGCCTCTTTCAGCAGGATAATGTGCCCTGCAACAAAGTAAAAATGGTTCAGGAATGGTTTGAGGAGCACAACAACGAGTTTTTTAGGTGTTGACTTGGCCTCCAAATACCAAATCTCAATCCAGTCGAGCATCTGTGGGATGTGCTGAACAAACAAGTCAGATCAATGGAGGCTCCACCTCAACAGGGCTTAAAGGATCTGCTGCAACATCTTGGTGCCAGACACTACAGCACACCTTCAGGGGTCTAGAGGAGTCCATGCCTCGACGGGTCAGGGCTGTTTTGGCAGCAAAATTGGGACCAACATAATATTAGGAAGGTGGTCATAATGTTATGCCTGATTGGTGTAGATATTAATATAGATTTCATACTACAACACACCAAAACTTGTTAAATATAACTGTTTTAGTACCTATGTCTGTATTATGTAACATACATTGCCTTAATCAAAAATGCTCATTAATTGGAACATTGAGTGATACTATTTCAAAGTGATTTCCATCATTTTGACAAACAATAAATATCGTATTTACCTGCTTTAGAAACGTTCCAATACTGGGATTGGAAGTCAAAAGAGGAGACATTTTAAAGCATCCACACATAAGCAAAGAGATGTGAGGATTTCGGGAGAAATACAAGAGATTCTTTCAGTGGATATATAGATATTCTCTCTATATCATGTCACATGGAAATCCTCCTGACATCTGATAATAGAACAAGAAGGAAATTTAACAGAATGACTGACAGATCAGGATTATTTGTAGCGTAACTTTATGATTGAAAAATATTTGTTTCAGTCTTTTCTCCCAACTTCCCCCAAACCGGAGGTGGCTCCCATAACCTAAAACGCAAATAGTATGCCAGCCAAGCAACAACCATTGAGATGAACAGATTTTTCCAGGTATTATTGACCTCTTTGCACAAAAATATGGCGAGGAGGGCCTTGTGCCTGTACTTGGGAGGACCTAATGACACAAGAGACCATATTTAATGAGCTGTAAAACTATTAGGTCTTGATGGCATCTGCTAATGATAGCCAGACTGACAAAAAGGACGTTTACCTTCACCAAGCATTACAAATTAATGTTGCGATTAGCGCCATAATTAAGATGGAAAACTCCCTCGGACGCTTCTTGTTTAAATCTAACCGAGGTGAGCGGGTAAAACAAATGTTATGTTGAATGTAAAACAAGCAACATGCCCAATCACGATTAGCGATCGCTGCAAATTAATACTAAACAACAGATGCAGACAAAGGATCCTAATCAACACGTGCGACACAAAAGGCACTCGGAATCAATGTGTTCTGTGTGACAAACAAACGTTTTATTGCTCCGTCTTCTCATGGGATTAACCATTCTTTTCTTGGAACGCAAGGTCAGGAAATGTCATTCGGTTTATAATTAATTTCAGCAGCCCTGGAGGCACATCATTAATCATATTTATGCATCAACTCTAATTTAATATGTATTTCATCACACTATGAGTGGTTGTAAACAGTGGAAACGGGATACAAATAATTCTCTCCGCTTAGTTTACGCTGCCTGGGATAAAGCAGAGGGATATTTATGGAAATTGTACCTGTATTGAGATGTTTGTTTCTGGTGCTAAACTGATTAATAACATTAACCCAACACAATGTACACCGATTTATTAAATGTCATTTTGAGGTCTATGATGGAGAACTAATGCGACTTAATCCAATGTTTATTTCCTTCTTATCTGTCACTTGAATTTAGTTTTTTCGAATTGTAAGTGAGATTAGCAAACAAACTGACCAAATTATTTATTATTATTATTATTTTAAATTTCCCCTGTGAAATAAAAAAAGTACACTTTAGTAAACTTTTAAAAAATATACTTATAACGGAAATGATACACTTTTAATTGCAAACCGAATGTATTGTTTTCACTTAATTGCAATTATAGTCAATTTATGAATGCAATTAGCTAAGTTTACTTTTTTGATCCACTGAAATGTCTTTATATATGTAATTTCAAAACACTTTCTTTCATCAGTTACACTTTATTTGGTAACACCTCATTGTACAGTGTCATTGTTACATGTGTTACATGTAGTTACTTCAGTACGAACTATAAATTATGCAATAATTGCATGCAATTAACCCTAAACCAAACCCTCATCCTAATCCTAACCCTGTAGTGAGTACATGTAGTTATTATTATTACTCAGTCAGTACTTAATTGCATAATTACACTGTAACACTGACACCTTAATGTGTCTTTGTTACACTGTTACGTAACTACAAGTACATACTATAGGGTTAAGATTAGGGTATGTTGTTTGGTATAGGGTTAGTTGCATGTAATTATGTATAATTTATAGTTATTAGTAACTGCATGTAACATATGTAACAATGGCACTGTCAAATAAAGTGTTACTCTATCATATTTATCTTTAAAATATGGTTACATATGCAGGGAAAGACAAATCAAAAGTGTACTTCTTAAAGCCAGACAAAAATGATTGAAACTATATAAAACTTTATTTTGACATCATTACAAAGTGCACTTTATTATTGTTATTACTACAGTAACTACATGTAACAAGGACACTGTAAAATAAAGTGTTACCAAATATTCAGTAACACTTTATTTTACAGTGCCATTGTTACATATGTTACATGTAGTTAATAACTAGAAATTATGCATGATTACATGCAACTATCCATAAACCAAACCCTACAAAAAGTACATGTAGTTACTTAATATTACTCTGTACTTAAATGTATAATTACAGTGTAACAAAGACACTTTAAAATAAAGTGTTACCAAATATTCTTTTAAGATTTGAACTACACTACAAGCGCACATTCAGTACCTTAGGCTCACTTCTTTTTCACAAGACTAATCCTGAGTTGTATCTTACCCCAATATCAAAATTCAGCCAATGGTAATATTTCTTGTGATTCACCTTATTATAAGAGATTTACAGAGACTTCACATAATACTTAATCATTTTAATTTTTGTGGTAAATTGGATGAAACAGCAGAAATAAACTATGTTCCATTGTGTGAAATTATAATCAGGAAAGTGTCTTTCATCCAAAGAAAAGCAACGATTTTTAATTCCATTTTAAAACATCTACATCAGTTTTTTTATAATTTGGCTTTTTAATCAGAAATTGCCATGCCTCCATAACCATAAATAAAGAACAAAAAGCAATTATTGCTGATTCATGCGTATAGCCGTAGATGAAATGCGTTCTGCTGTTTACACAGAAACAAATGGAAATCATTTGTGTTCAACAGGCAGCATGTAATGATAGAACAATTTAGCTGCACAAAATTAGATGGTGGCCTTCAATGAATAATTTCGCTTTTGATTTCTAAGCTTGCATGTCATATATTTGAAAGCATTGTTAAATGGACAATTCACCCAAAAATGAAAATTCTGTCATCATTTTCTCACCCTCAAGTTGTTCCAAACCTTCCAAAAAGCAGATATTATGAAGATTATGGGTTACCAAACAGTTGATGAACCCCACTGACTTCCATAGTAGCATTTTTTTTTTTTTTGGTCCATACTTTGGAAGTCAATGGGGTTTCATCAACTATTTGCTTATTGACATTCTTCAAAATAACGTCCTTTAGGTTAAGCAGAAGAAAGAAACTCATACAGGTTTGCAACAACTTGAGGGTGAGTAAATGATGACAGAACTTTCATTTTTGGGTGAAAACTGTCCCTTTAATTAGTAAGTTAGTGTCTGAATGCAACATCTATAAGCTAAGAAGTATCACTATTACAATTGTTTCCTTTAAAAGAAGATACTATGGGTGAATTCCCCAATTGATTAATCTGAAATGTTATGTTTAAATATGAAAATGATGCATTATCTAATTAAATATGCAATAATTTGCATACATTTCCAGTACAGAAATCTGAACACAGAATAAAGTTTGCTTTGTTGACATATTACTTAAGTTTTACAAAGAGGATTTTGGATATCTCTTTATATCATTCCGTAAATCAGAAAATATTGCCAACAGCTGAAAAAAGAGCATGCTTTAGGAATAAAATGCTATATAAATCAGGCAAATTACATATTAACAAACCATTCTGTAAAAAGACTCGTTTGGTGTATGTACTGTAAGTACTGCTAAAGTGGAGATTTCCGTCTCTGGATGAGAAAAATACAAATGTCCTTGAAACATATGTATTGTAATTAAAATCTACAGATGTAAATTAAACTTAAAACACTTCAATGTTTCCACAAGTCTACACTCAAAAAAATATTTCTGTCTAAACATACGTTTTATGTAATTTAATTACATAGCAATTTTCCATCCATTTGGATTACATAGTTTTAACATAAACAAACTAATAAACTTAATATGATTCATATTTGTCAGTCATATGTAAATGAAATAGGTAAGATTTATGTAATAGTTGAGATGTGCTGTGAAGGCTGTGACTGAAGTCAGTTGTAGTTCTTGTGTTTCTCTGTCCTTCAGTGATTCTGCTTGTTAACAGCAGGTGTTCATCATTAATGTTCAATCATCACTTAATGATCTCATTAACTCTGACACTACTTAAACAGTACTTTAATTCAGTAGTGTGCGCACACATGACCACTAAACAGTGTTAATTAACCTGGACATTTTTCTGTGAACTATTACATAAATCTTATCTATTTCATTGACTTATGACTGACAAATATGAATTACATTAAGTTTATTAGTTTGTTTATGTTAAAACTATGTAATCCAAATGGATGGAAAATTGCTATGTAATTAAGTTACATAAAACTTATGTTTAGACTGAAATATTTTTTTGAGTGATAGAGTTATGGAAGCAAAATAGCCCAAAATCTCTGAAAAAAGGGCTTTGCCAATAGTGTCTTGCCTTGTGAAGAAAAAAAACCCTCTTAAACAAAACTAAACCATATCTAGGAACCAAAGTCACCAAAATACAAGCAGGATAAATCAATGATTAAAAAGGCTGAAAAACCAGAACTAAAATTGGTCTATAGCTTGGTTTACAGCTCAACAACAGAAACACAATGTTACAGTGAAATATGAATCTACGATCAATTATGAACACAAGCCATTTAACATGTTTCTCATATGTCGTGAGAAATCAAATTTGCTTTGATTTGAACCGAACAACATGGTGGGTAGACAACAGTGCTTTTTGACTTGGGCCAGCAAGAACGTATGTATTTTTTCAAAAATGTTACATCATTACATCTTCAATGTATTTGCTTTGAGCATATAGTTCAGACACAGCTTGTCTAAAAGCCAAAAGGCACAGAAAGCATGCAAGCCTACAAGGCATTTCAATGCTGGAGTCGTGTCGTTTATTGCTTAATATCTGTTTTTGTGTGGGTTATTTGTAGAATATGTGACCCAGTTGTTGCTTCTGTTCATCAGTCACGTCTACAGCTACGTCTGTTGCCAGGACTGAAAAGTTTTGTTTCACATCTTGTGACCTGTGTAAGACGCTGTAAATGGCCTATCCGTCGTCCCCCGTATCGCTGAAAGATTTCCTGAGAGAAGAAAGGCCTCCATCTGTCAGACAAGGACACACTTTCAGGGGCGTAATATTTCGTGTGGAAGTCATAAAGAATATGATGCATCATAAAAGTCATGCACATTGCTGTAGCTTGCAAGAACTCGAATATTTATTGAAACAACAATGTTTCAGTCATGTGACACGCTTCTTTACTCTCACGCTGTTGAAAACCCTGTAACGCCTTTTGTGTTCCTGGTCATTTATGATCGGCCTTTTTGAAAATTGCCTGTAAATCACTCTTTATGCTATATTTTCACCAAATATTGAGTTGAATCTTTTTTTTTTTTTTTTAATTAGGACAGGTTTTGTATTTCTTTTTGGAGTTGATCATTGATCTGAGTTTATGCACCTCAGTTTTTGAGTGAAAAAAGCATTATATGTGGATAAATTTGCCAATATTCAACAAAATATGGAAATATTCTGTACAATGTATCACACTTGTGTGCTTTAATATTTAACAAGGAAGTTAAAGCACATTAGTGTGATATATTGTAAAGCATTTATAATTTTTTATTTTATTCTATATTGCCAAAATTACCTACAAATAAAGTTTTTGTTCAAAAATTGAGGTGCATAAGTTCAGATAAAGGAGGCCTACGATCAATCAGATCCAAAAAGAAATACAAAACCTGTCCTGATTGAAACAAAACAAGTTGACAAAAAGATTGAATCCTATATTTGGAGTAATGAGAGATTTATAAGCAATTTTAGCAGGTTGGTCATTTTTAACCAGGAACACCACATGTGTAAAAAAGTGTGGAAAAATCACAAAAAAAAAAAAAAAAAATCAAATTATGGGAAAGTAGTTATACCCTGGGTGAATAAAGTCAGTAAGTCCTAGTCCAATGTCATAACGCTAACTAGCATTTTTGGAAAAAAAGATTTTGGAAAATCTCCGGGTCAAAATGACCTGAACACAACATGAGATGTTCAATAACAATAGGGTAATACACATTCCATATTTTTTACCAAAATATTGAAAAATAGTGCCTGGATGACGATAAAACTGGTAAAAAAAATCCCACAAAATCCCTCCAAATTTTGACTCTGTTAAAAGGAGCAGCCATTTTGCAACCATTCAGAGCACGCCCTAGCAACTATTTAGCACACCCTAGCAACCGCATAACAACAAGCCATGAGACACAGAACGCCTTAGCAACAGGGTAGCAATACATTGGAAGTCACTCATAAAATCCTAATATGTCTGTGTGGAAGCCGTGAAGAATCTGATGCGTCGTATAAATCTGTCTTTTAATGAAGACGGATCATTGCAGGGTCTCTACTCCTGAGCATATAAAGAGAGGCATTTCCATTAAGTCATTTGCCAGCATGTATTTCTTCTTTTTCTCTCCATCATTGTATTTTTTCTGTCTCTTTCTGTACTTATCTCTTTGAAAGATGAGCATCTCCAATTTTATTCTCCAACCAAGTTAAAGGGCAGCTCAGGTTTTTGTCTTGTAAATGTCCATTTGCGTTAGAATTACGAGCATAGAAATTACATCCAGTGGCAGCCGTTGAAATGAATGAAAAATAACCGAAGATCAGTATTCATTATTCTTGATCGTGCGTTATTGCTTAATTAGAAATTAAATATATAATCCGTTTAAACAATTAACAGTGTCAGAATCATGTTGATCTCATCATCTATGTTCGTTTTGTGACAAAGACAGTCATTAATTTTCATTTCATTCTGCTGCTGTTTTCTGCTGCTGTTTTGTAGGTCAGCAAACAGTCTCTCTCCTCTCTCTGCTAGAGCAGGGGTAAAATGTTACCTTTAATTACTTTAAATAATATCAGTTAAAAATTAAAGTGTATACCTGCAATTTATTTTTAATACAAGACTTTTTTGATGTGAGATGCCCACCATCTTAACTTCTTCCTTTTATAAAATAATGTGAACAAAAACAGGGAACAATCTGAATTCTATAAACCTGCATTTCAAATTTGATACAGATATTTATAAGGCATCTAAATTTGCATACAATCGAGTTTTTTAGCAAGTAAAAGGCCTTTTAGTATAATTCCAAAGATCTTAATTCTTGTTGCTGTGAAATCTTTACTGACTGTTATAAAGGAAATGTAAGAATATATTTCACTGTATATTGTTAGTAATATACACTTTCTGGACGGTTTATTTGATTATCCGTAAATCATTTTTTTTTAATCATGTTAAGATGTGAGTATCAAACAGATCCACAATACAGAGCTTTGATCATAAAAATAAGCATTTAAATGTCAGACATATTGTTGGGAGATATAGAGTGACAAATGGTATTTTTATACATTTTATGCAAGTAGTCTGTTATACTGTTATGAAGATCTCATTGATTTATATTACAAGCTTTCAGAGTTTTGGGCCATAATATCAGCAACTGCATCAATTTGCATATTTCTGATCCGTTTGGGTCTCTGAATAAAATTTAGGTGTTTTTTTTTCTCCTCGAGCATGAGCTACATATTATATGAGCCATAAAAGCCTGATATATCAAATATGATACTCAACAGAAAACAGGTTGAACTGAAAAAAGGTTTAACCTTGCCTAGTTAACCTTGTTGCAACTATTTTGTACTATGTATGTACTATGAATATCTACAAATATTAGCATTAAATTCTCTTTCCAGTAAACATCCAGTAGTGTCATGACCTTGAGAACGGTCAACCCTGTTACCATCAACCCTTTGTTGGTCATATATCTAAATCTTGATGCTGTACTTGCTTGATTTACAAGAACAAACTTCATTTACCTCAGTTGATCAGTGTTTATAATGTAAATTAAAGCCAGTTTATCATATCTGCTGATTGTGTCCATTCAAAAGACTAGGATAAAATGACTCAATTCATACTTTTCAGTCTATGTATGAAGTGTTTTGGAGGAACGGACTTTCAATAGAGAGACAGAAATCTCTCAGGTTTCATTAAAGAGTGGATGTCTTTATCATAGCAGAACTGAAGCGAAATAATGCCTCCTAAAAAATAAAGCGAAGATGACGAACGCACGTCAAGGAAGAACAAAAAATGTACATACAGGATAAACAAGCAAGACTTTGTTGTTAGTTAACAACAGCACATACTCAAAACCAATGTGACTCACGTATGGAGCAGAAACAACCGTTTTCAGGCCTTCCCGTTTCGGTCTTGCTGGAAAGCTTTTCAAATATTAATGCTGATCCTAAAGCTCTTGCTTGATCATAGTCATTCTTTTTCAGGTGATATTCCTCAGACCTTTTCTTTTTTTGTAATGTCTCTCAGGTATCTCTCTTTCTACAGTCTTTCTTCAAATCTCCCTCTCTCTCTCTCCTCCCCTATCATGAGTGGACACGCCCCCTACAGCTGATTGGCTACAAGTTTTGTTGTAGCACTTGGTCCGATCCACTTTCAACAAATCCCTTATTGCACCTTTAAAAGTATCTTAATTTGTGTTTTGACGATGAACGAAAGTCATCAGGTTTGGAAAGTTTACAGGTTTGGAATAACATGAAGGTGATCGCATCTCTGGGTAAACTATCCCTTTAACATTTGAAAACATCAAATGTATCTTGTGATACCACAATGCAATTTATTAGCACTTGGAAAAACATCCTTTAAAGAACGTTTAACAGCATTACCTGTGGCATAAAACCAGATAAAATTTGCCTTTTCGTGTAGTATCCTTACAAAATTCTACAAAAACCCTACAAAGAAGCAGTTGGAAGAACTACATCCATTCATAAATGTCCATTCTGTTAAGCCATGAGAAATAAGCCATGTTAGCTTAAGCTTAAGTAACATCCAAAACACATTCAAGTCCTATGCTGTCATGTCTTTCAATTGATATCTGCCAACAACTCCCTCAACATAGAGGTAAGTTTAGAAATCCTACTTGTATTCTGCATCTAGTTTTCTATATGGAATTGAATGAAACCATGTAATTCTTCACTTTGAGGGAAAATAAATGTGTCTACCTTCACCATTTTTGTATTAACGGTCTGTGGGCCCTGTTGTTTGAACTTGAAGTTATCTTTACACAATGTCCACAATGATGTGTTTGCAGACTCCAATGCCTCTGAGCATCAGGCGAGCAGTGATGAACGGTGAACCGGGGGGTTGACGGAGTGGGTGGACCCTCAAAACCTAGTGGCTAGGAAGAGGTCGTCCACATGCTGTTTGGATCATTACACCACCTGAGCTCAGACCTGTGGTGCCAGTCTGATTTATGGTCTCCCATAGCCCAAACCACCCAATGGAGGCATCCTATCCTGCCCAAACTGAGGCCCATCCATCTTGGGTCATGAAGTCGGGCTGCCTTTCAGTACTGTACATCTTGTTGAGCTGTGTTGGCCTCAGTCTTAATCTCGCTCCGTGATTTAATGGGCACATTAAGGGCAGGACTCAATACAGTACAGTAAATTACTGCAGGCCTGCCAGGCAGATAAAATTAATATAGCAGCAAATCTGGAGGTCCCACCTGATCATCACACAACTCTGAGTAATTCATGGTGGTAGTGCAGAGACATTAGGTTAAAGTAATAGTTTACACAAAAATGAATCTGCCATTTTTTATTCACCCTCAATTCATTCCAAACCGGTATGAAGAATATTTATGCTGCTCTTTTCCAAACAATGAATGCGGATCGTGACCAGGGGCTGTAAAGCTCCAAAAATTACAAAAATCAATTTAAAAACAATACAAATAGACCTTATGATATGAGCAAAAGTGAAGGATGACAGAATTTTCACATTTGAGCGACTGTCCCTTTAAAAGTCCGGTTGAAAAAAGGATCTGCAGTGTCATTAACAATCTGGCCTGCCTGTTGAGTTGAGTCACCTCAGGACTCCAAAGGGCAGCCTTTTGAAGACCCATAAAGGCCCCAATATACTTCAAGTAAAATCAAAGAAAGAACCGGTGTGACGACATTTCAAACAAAATCAGCCCAAAGCAAAGTTTGTTTGAAGTTTGTTTCAGGAGTTCAAAACCTTTCCCGGAAAAGTTAACTCTAGCTGGCAAACATCTCAATTATATAATAGGTAGGTGTGGCTCCGAGGCTCCGCCTTCTTTGATGTGAGAATCTTCTCCAGTTCATTTCTTCTGATGAGATCAGAGTGAAAAAAAAAAAACATGAACTCACTAGAGAGCTGAGGTTGTAATTCTAACTGAATGCAACACTGACATTTTGTTCATGTTTATTACAGTAAAGCAGCTTGCTTTAAAAGGACTTATTGTATAAAGTGACATATAAATGGCCAGATGGTTAGAGAGTCAGACTGGTAACCCGAAGGTTGTGGATTCGATTCTCAATACCGCCAGGAAATGACTCAAGTGGCCTTGAGCAAGACACCTAACACCCAATTGCTCCCCGGTCACCACAGCAAAATGGCTACCCACTGCTCCAGGTGTGTGTGTGTGTGTTTGTGTGCACTAACTTGATGGGTTAAATGCAGAGGACAAATTCCAAGTATGAGATACCATACTTGGCCTTCACATGTCACTTTCAATTTAGTATAATATAACATTTGTGTAGGGTACAGGCTAAGCTAACAAGCTAACAGTGTGCTAATAAAATGCAAACGGATTTAAAACATATTGAATGAGAAATGTTTAAGTTCACAATCTATTATACTATAATTTAATAGAAATTAATGTTTCTACATAGAAAGTTCAGATGGCATACATCAAAAAAGCAATTTTGCAGTATTTTTAATCAGACACTGAATTTGATTGCCTGACTGAAGTGAGATTTTGATGACATGGGCTGAATCAATCACACGACCCTAATTGAGGTTTTAAGGACCCAAAAGTTCATTCTTAACTCGTTACCCGAAATTGACAGAAATTTACGCATCTTCTGAAAGAGTAGAGAATCTCCAGATCAAAACACAGACAAAAAAGGAGAAAAAACAAGCGATAAAAGCATTACTTATACAAGTTGTAGTCTTTTGACAAAAATTTTCTCAGCTTTTATGATCAAAATGTTGCTTTTTTATGCAACATACAAACATTCAAGTGTTGAAGAAAAGAAAAAAAGCGTTCATAAAACAAAATTTCTGGGGGCCATGAAATTTTTGTGAAATTGATCAAAAATGCTGGCGGTGGCTGGCAACTTTAAAAAAAAAAAAAAAAAAAGATTAACTTCAACTTCCTAACCCTATCTCGCAGCAATTCATACGTATTTCAGGTGGCTAATTCGTACAACTTCACTCATAAGAATTTGCACTTTTTTGCTAAATCATACATATTTTACGAGTTGCCAAATTCGTATGAATTCCTAAAAATGACCTACTGAACCCCTAATCCCGCCCGTCACTGGGGTTTAGACAAATCGTAAGTGAGGTCGTATGAATGCGTACGAATTAGCCACCTCATAAAATACGTACAAATGGGTCGTGAGATGGCGTTGCGCTACCATACATACCAGTTAGCAAGCTTGCTAATATTACCAGAAAATCAAATTTAATAAATTACATTTCTTTATGCTTTACATTGTGTGGCAAAAAGGTGTGCTATATTGTGCAAAAGTATTGTATTAATTTCTTTGTTGTGTTTTGAAGTTATATGTACAGCTTGGTTCAGTTACTTATATATACACCAGTTATGCCACACTGTTGCATAATGGAAATATGAATGTAATTTATGTGTTGTTTTACTGCTGTAGAACCAGTTCGATTTCCGAACAGTAGGATATAACGTTGATGTAACTTGGCAGGCTTAGCTGCACATCTGTATCTAAACATAAATTGACAAAAATAACTGGGGTGAGAATATTATGTTTGTTAGCAACATCTGCTAAGTTACATTTTGAGTTTGTGTAAAGCCAACACTCTGCTCGAGACTTAGCAGAACTTCAGAAAACTTCAGGGGTCATCCTGTTCTATATGTAGACAAAATCTGTTGTGGATTAAACCCAGCGGCCTCAACTAAATGAGGACATTTGCTGCTTGTTTGCAGCACCACCTGTTTGCACAAACCTCGCGCACGACATCAAGAGATGCGAATGGGGTAGTACGCGCGAATGCTAATGATATTAGCCGCAATAACCAAATCCTCTCATGTAATCACAGGTTGTGGCGATGAGCACAAGCTGTGTGCGCTCAACTTTGTTGTGTGTCAGAGAGAGTTTAATCAAATCCGACAAGATTGTTTTGAAGCAGCAGCTGTTTGAGCTCATAAATATTACTTCGGCTCGCACGCAAAAAGAAAAAAAAGAAGAGAGAATCATAATTCCTATGAGTGTACGGCTTGATCAAGATGAAGAAGCTGACCTGCACAGGCAACAATAAATAAGATGGCTTCGGCATGCTAATGCTACAAGCCGGTCGATCTAGTCAGTTAAGAGAGGAAGGAATCCAATTTACACCTGTTAACCTATCATGCTTTCGTTGGTGTGAAATGTAAAGAAAGCCGCGCGTTCCCAGCGCCTCGAGGAGTATCTGCCTTCTGACAAATAATAAATCAAGCTTATTGCATATCGAACAGCTTACAGTAATGCCAATTTGATGCTCAATGAGATCGTCAACCCAAGGCTAGCGCCAGCTCCCCATCTGAGCTAGACTGACACGTTGAAAACAAATGAAAAGCGCCCGTCCCTCGCCGACTCCCTGTGCTTCACCCCTGAAACCAGCTGCATTAGCCAGATGCACACAGCTTGTCTGCTTCCTTTGCCGCCCCAGTAATTCTCATTACAGTAATTGTTGCTTAATGTTTTCATAATCTGCTGCTTAGAGGAAACAGTTTCCCTTCTTCTAATATCATTGCCGGCTCCCTGCGGCCTCCTCCTTGATGCTGGCCTTGCATTTTTATTTCTTATTCTCGCCTCCCTGTAATGAATTAGGATCTGTCCCAGCTGGCTGACTTCCCTTGATCGGGAGCTGTCTGGGCAAAGGGACGGTTGGCTTGACTGAGCCGCGGCACTCTGTTGGCAGGGAAGGGCCAACGGGCTCACTCCTCCAGGCTTAATGAGGCGGTCACATGTCCACACGCTGGCAGGCTTGGCTGGCATCTGGTACTCGAGCAACCGAGCGCGCTCACAGAGTTTACTTACAATTCACCTGCACAATTACTCAAAATGAGTGATGAGCTGCTTAAGCACTCCCCTCAGGGTGCGATTCCGCCGAAAGATGGCCGTACGCACTGAAGCGTGGAATGATGGGGCAATTACCCCAAGAACAATAAGGAGTCACTCTGCATTTGATGCACTGTCTGATTGCACAACTTCTGGTCCCTCTTTATTTTGAGTCTCTTTCACTACCATATACTTTTAAATGAATCATTCGATACACTCTTACAAAGAAAGGGGTTTTCAGAATGATTACAGAGAAGATCCATTTTTGGCTCCCCAAAGAACCTTTCAGTGAGCAAAACCATTTTTGTCCTTTTTATAATCCAACATTTTAATGATCAAAAGAACCATTTTCCACAATAAAGAATCTTTCAGTGAGCAAAACCATTTTTGTCCTTTTCATAATCCAACATTTTAATGAGCAAAAGAACCATTTTCCACAATAAAGAACCTTTTGTGGAATGGAAAGTCTTCATGGATGTTAAAGGTTCTTCATGGAACCACAGATGCCAATAAAGAACCTTTTAAGAGTCTTCAATGCACTTATTGAGTAGTTCTATTTTAAAAAAATACCTACATGTAATTACAGCTGTAATTAATATCTGCAATTACTTCCAGAATTACTATCTTGACCCTTCCTTTAACCTTTAACCTAACCCATACCACCAAACATTACCCATTTGTCATGTAAAGTTTTGGTTTCGTTTCATATTTCCTGGTTTACCATGTTTTATTTTGTCATGTGACTCCCTTGTTTGTGTCATGTTCTAGTCCTACCATGTGCTCCTGTCCTATACTGTCATTGACTAATTGTCTTAATCACGTTCACAGGTTTGTCTGTTTAGTCTTGTGTATATTTAAGCCCTTATTTTGCCTTGCTCCTTGTCTAGTATTGTTCCGTGTAACCACAGTTGGTGAGAGCTATGTTCCTGTGTCAAGTCCAAGTCACTTTTGTGTTTTGTTCCAGTTGGGTTAATTAATAAACTGCACTTGGGTTCTTCAAGCTCGCCTCCAGTGGATCTCAACAGCAGCAGAAGTGTTTTGCAATGCAACATTACCACAATAAGTACCAACATTTTTTATGCAAGTACATAGTTAAAGACACCTAATAATAAGTGTGGCCCAACTTCCAAACTGACAAGGCCTGAAAATACAAACTTATGCCAGATGGTTTATGATATAGGTTAATGCTAGTTTGGTGCTTGTCTAGTAATTGACCCTTCGCAAAGACCCACACTGTTGCTATGTCCAACAAGTCATGGCGCTCTCAGGCCACACAGTGAAAAATACATTGCGGAGCGAAGAGACAACGTGCTGACAGACAAGACAGAGCAAGTTACTTTTGATATAAAACAAAGTCTCAGCTTTCCGATTTAGTTTTTCTGGCTCTTTAATGTCATGACCGATCGCTGCATCATCTCTTACTACTAGTTATAGCACAAAATAAACATGAATGAACATCAGAAGGTATGATGTTTCAACCGCAGAGAGACATTAGTACACCCTTTTACAAGTCTAATAACTCTGGTTTGTCAGAGAAAATGGCGTATACGACGTTATGATTGGTCAGATCGCCTGTCAATCAAACTCAAAAGGTTGAATTGATAATGAAGAGACTTTTTCAGTGATGTTGCATCACAGTGGCGATACACAGATTTCTCCTGAAAAGGTTGCAGAGCGAGCTACAGCAGAGAAAGTGCATGACCCATGTTGTCTAAAGCATTTTATAAATGCTTTAAAGGTCAAGAGGATAGAGTTTCATGTGGATTGTCAGGCGTGTGCGCTGTTTAATGAGCCCGAGAGGTGTTTTTTTTCCCCAGCACATATTTGACATTTGGCTAATATGTTTTACTATAATATGCTTTGCGTCTACGCAGCACAACAGAAAAGAGGGGAGCAATCATTTTGACATTTTTTTTTCAGCAAGGACGCATTTAATTGATCAAAATTGACAGTAAAGAGATTTATGACGTTACAGAACATTTCTATCTCAAATAAATGCTGTTCTTTTGAGTGGTTTAGTCCAAATTTTCTGAAGGGGCTTTATATAATGAACGGATTGAATTTAGGCTCAATTCAAATGGATTAGTTTCAAAATCTCTTTATGAAATTTTTTTGAAGTGGTAGCTGTCAATGAAGGGACGGAAATCTTTCAAATTTCATCAATAATAATAATAATAATAATAATGCATTTTATTTATTGCCGCCTTTCAAAGCACCCAAGGTCACCTCACAAGCACCTCCATTTGTGTTCCGAACGTCTGGAACGACATGAGGGCGAGTAAATGATGACAGAATTTTCCTTTTTGGGTGAACTAACCCTTTAAACAATACGTGTCTGTGAAAGTTTTTGTTCCATCACTTTTGTTTTTACTCAGAGTTTACCACAAATTTCCGAATTCAAAGCCTTCAGCTGCTGTTTTGCTCTGATGTCTGTCATTTGTTTTATGACTTTAATCGAAGGTTCCATGGTCCAATTCCTGATGGATTCTACCCTGTGCTGTTTTGGCTCTTTAAATTTTATCACGGCATTGATTTGAAACACACGCGCACACGCACACACACGGACAGACGGGAGAATACCGCTAGCTTCCAGCTATGCACTGATGGCAAGAGCTCTCTGTCAAGATCCCCTGCAGGGTCAAGTAGATTGCTTCTCCTTGTCATTTCTCTGCTGCTGTACACTCAGTGCCAACAAACCCACCGTTCAAACGCACACCCAAACGCATCCTCATGGAGTTAACGTTTTGCTATAACTTTTAAAAGACCAAACTTATATACTGTGTTAAGAAGGAAACTTGGTTTTTAACCCTTCTGAAAAAGAAGTGCAAACTTCTTAACTGCAATTAAATAGAAATGTATAGTTTAAATTGATATTAAATGCAATTAGCTAAACTTAAGTGTGCCTTTTTGAGGACTTACAGTAAGTACAATTATTTCATAATTACTTCTATAGTCATTGAAACATGTTTACTACTGAATAAACTAAAATATACTTCATATACTTGTCATTTCTTTTAAAAAAATGTGTATATCAGACATATTTGTAATGATGAAGTTGCAATTAAGTAAATGTAATATTAAATAACACAGTACAGTTAAAATTATAATCAAGTGCTTTACATGTGCTTTAGTATATTAGTCAACACATCAAAATAAGTGTACTTCTTTAAATTATGACAAAAGATGACTAAATCTTAATGATTTGAAATATACTCTAAAGTACAACATTCACTTTTGTTTTAAAAGTGTACCCGAGTATGTTAAAGGGTTAGTTCACCCAAAAGGGAAAATTCTCACCAGTTCGTCTTCAGAACACAAATTAAGATATTTTTGATGAAGTCCGTCTGCATTCCCAGGAAGATAATTAACAAATTTCAAATGCCCTGAAAGCTACTAAAAACATATTTAAAACAGTTCATGCAAGTAAAGTGGTTCAATCTTAATATTATAAAGCGACGAAAATACTTTTTGTGCAGCAAAAAAACAAAATAACGACTTTATTCAACAATATCTAGTGAAGGGCGATTTCAAAACCCTGCTTTGAAGATTTACGAATCTTTTGTTTCGAATCAGTATTTCGAAGCGTGTATCAAACTGCCAAAGTCACATGAACCATTGAAATTGCGAAACACTTATGACGCACTGAAGCCTCGTTTACTGACATCATGTGACTTTGGCGCTCCAAACTACTGATTCGAAACAAAAGATTCGTAAAGCTTCAAAGCTTGGCGATGAGCCATCGGATTTCATTAAAAATATCTTAATTTGTGTTCTGAAGATGAATGAAGGTCTTATGGGTGTAGAACGACATGAGGGTGAGGAATTAATGACAGAATTTTCATTTTTGGGTGAACTAACCCTTTAAGAAGCCTAGTCATGAAAGTGCACTCTCTTACTTGAGTGGTCTTTTATTTCATTAATGGTATATTATCTGCAAGTACGACTCGTTTCAGAATCAAATCTTCTTCTGGGAGACAAAAACTCCTTTTATTGTATACTTTGTTTGATCCTTGAAACTTTGTAGACCTTTTACATTCACAAACAGCTATATTACACACATGAAAGGTAATATGCGAGAAAGCATGAAAGGGCATTGTCACTTATTAAATGAGTGAACTGACACTTTTATTAAACACACTTTCAGTATGAACAGTTGAAGGACAAATTAAAGCATCTACAGAAGTCAAAGTTATGGGTCTCCTGATGTCAGGTTATTGATGCTTTACCCAAACCCCACCGTGCTCAGTGCGTAATAATGAAAGTGTCTATATCGACCCCACCATCTGTAGATCAGACAGCTTTTGGGCTTTTCTAATTATCCCGTGCATGCATTCTTAAAGCCCTTGACTGCTGCAGAGGGCTTGAGCAGGAAGTCACAGCAAGGGTTGAGATGCCACGAGGTGATAATGTTCATTTATTGGTCGGCTTTCATCAGCACATTTATATGCCTTAAGGCCTGATTAGAATCAGATGCATTTCTGCAGGGAAATGTAATAGCCTGGCTTTCAAGGTGAACCTTTGAGGACATCATCTCTGTTTTAAAATCGGTTTTAAACATGGACCCCGAATCGTCCGCCGCCACCATTATCTCCCTCTCTTTATGTCCTGCCGCGGTCGCCATGAAGCGAGGAAGGTGCTTAAGAACTTATATGTTCATGAGTTTTCAGAGTAATTAACACTCAAGGTAATGACATGTCCTTCACAGTCTTTGCTTGTACCTGAATTAATGTAGTTGTCAAGGATAATTAATCGATATGAGGGCACGTTGGAAATAAAATCTAATGAACACCAAAACCGTTTAAAAAGTAACTGGGAATTGAGCAAGAAAATGATTCGCTTTGCCACAATGCACTCGTAAAAAGCCACTTCTGATAGGAAATTGGTCATAACCATTGGAAATAGTTAAGACGTATTACAGTCTACATGTCCAATTGACTAGGTGGGGGGTGGAAGCATATCAAAGCGT